>JBBPDI010065223.1:0-19446 GCA_037974545.1 Cucumis variabilis
GTAGGCACGTGTGAGTTGGTTAAGGAAATTAGTTAAGATATGCTTTATAAATAGATTTGAATTATTGGAGGGAAGGGTGTTAGATTTTGGAGATTTTTAGTCAGGAATCTGTGCACCTTTGAGAGAGAAAGTAACAGAGAGATATTGTAACCAAATCGAAATTTTCTCAAGTCCTTTTTATTCTTCTTCTTTGATATTGTATTTGAGGTTGGTTTAATTATCAATAAAAGTTTCATTAATAGAACACAACCTTAGTGTTCCATTATATTGGTATCAGAGTGGTTGTTTCAGGGAAGAAAGGAAATTATGATGGTTCAAATGCATATGGAAGAGAGATTGGAAGCATATGATCACGAGCTGATCGAAGTAAAGAAGAAACTTAGCAAATTGCTGGCAATGGAGGAGAAGCTGATGACAATCATAACGACATTGGAGAATTTGAGCGTGCAGTCAGACAAAAATCAGTAAATGATGTTGATGTTTATGGAAACAATAGCGAAGGAGCGAACTACCGTGGGAGACAGAAAGGCCGAGCCAAGTATGCAAGAAACATTGTCAATGAAGGCCAAGGCAGGAGAAGGAACATCCGACAAGGGAATCAGAGGCAAAACCCCATATGGAAGAGCTGAAAATGAAAATGGAAATACAAAACGTAATAAGTTTAAAAAAGTAGAGATGCCAGTATTCAACGGTGAAGATCCCAATTCTTGGTTCTTTCGAGCCGATAGATACTTCCAGATCCATAGATTGACTAATGTCGAGAAATTATTGGTGGCGACTATCAATTTCAAAGGTCCAGCCCTGAACTGGTACAAAGCATAGGAAGAGAGGGATAAATTTGTGGATTGGTCAAACTTGAAGGAATGGTTATTGGTATGATTTCGATCAATTCAGGAAGGATCTCTACATGGCCAATTTTTAAGAATTCAACAAGAGACGATAGTGGAGGAATATCAAAACTTGTTCGATAAACTAATGGCCCCTTTATCAGACTTGCAAGATAAGGTGATTGAAGAGACATTCATGAATGGGTTGTTACTGTGGATCAAGGCTGAAGTAGATTTTTGTCGACCAACCAGATTAGCCCAAATGATGCAATTAGCTCAGTTGGTGGAGAACTATGAGATCATCCGTTCAGAAACCAACCTTAAAGGATACATTGGAGGTAAATACTGAAGGGATAAAAGCCCTATGACAACGAAAAATTTTACATAACCATTACTCAATTTAATTTGGGAATCCCAAATTGTCAGTATATTGACAAAAATAATTAAGAAACTAGTTTTCTTAATAAGACTTAAAGGCTAAGCATGCTTTCTAATTATAGATTAGAGAAATAAAATTTACTTGTTTATGTCCCTGAATCTATTAAGTAATTCTCCAAATTGGGACACCACCCATTGGAGACCTTCCTATCCTTTGGGATGAGGTTGGTTTGTGGGAACAAATTGGGATGAGAAAAAGTTTAGAGATATTTGAGAGAAATTATTTTCTCTTTTGCAGAGAGCAAAAGCATTGACTTTTTTTTCTTAATTTTTTTGTTAAAGAAAACTATTTTCTTGTAGATATTTATAACCCTCTTTTCTTCTTGGAATAGGAAAAAGAGTAGGAGAGAATCATGTGATTCTATTAATTAAAAAAATATTAAATTAATAAAAATATCAAATCTACTAATTAATTAACCATTAATCAATTAATTAATCATATTGAATCATATTGAATTAATATTTCATTCAAATCTTATTTGAATGAATATCACTTTAATATCTTATAAATCTATATTAATATAATTAATTAAATCATATTTAATTAATATTTTATTCAAATCTTATTTGAATGAATATACCTTCAATATCTTATAGATTTGTATTAATATAATTAATTTAATCATGTTTAATTAAAATTTCATTCAAATCTTATTTGAATGAGTATCTTTTAAATATCTTATGTTTCGTTTAAATTAAATTTGAACCAATAAATTTAATATGAATCCAATTCACATTAAATTATTATTTAAACTCATTCAAATATTTTATCTCTCATGAATTAATTTTGAATCATATGCAAAATTAAATTATATAATAAAGTTTGATAAACTTTATATCATAATGTATCACTCTACAATAAACTAATTCCCAAAGTAAATTTGAACATTTCAAATTACAACTAATGTAAAAAAATCTCATTATCCTTCACGAGCTAGGAAGGGGACCTAATGGACCTACAGATGAGAAGTTACAACAATCTGAGATTAATTGCCTAAACTCATTAACCACATTAATCAATATTCGTTAACTATGCGTACACTTCACTAAAGACTCACTACTGAACTCTTCTCACTTTAGATATATTTGTCCACGAATATAGTCCAATAATAGTAAGTTAGTCCTTCACAAGTGTTCATAACACCAATTTGGTTAATTTACCATTTTACCCCTAGGTTACCTCTAATCCTTAAATACTAATACTCCTCTAATGAACAACCTGTTTATGGTCCTACCAATATACAAAAACCTCTCTCATGCCATAGAGAGAGTGAGAGCCCTTTGTTCAAGTCTTGGAGACACCATTTGAGGGAACACTCATCTACTTACCCTAAAATAGGAAAGGAGTGAATTCAATGTTGTGTAATTATGTTTCCAGCTCTCCACTCGATCTTGTCCTCAAAATAATAAGATTATTGAGTTGGTGATCTGGCCACTCTCACTCGTACAAATCAAAGGACAATCCCTCGCGAACAGGAGTTCATAATACACTCAGAATTAAGATTAAGTTACCTAAGACATCCTAATGAATTCGAAACCTAACTAGTTAACAGAGTTACATCTAGTGGTTACTATTTCGCAGTTTCGTCTTATGCAAACTCATTGCATAGGATACCCTCACACACATGTTAACTACATTAACGTATTAAATCATTGTGTTTGTATCAAATACAAAGTGAGTCGTGTTAGTAGGATAAGGTACGTAGCCTTATCCCTATACTATAGACCCTTTAAGTTGATCTCGAACATTGATCTTTGTATGTCTCTATATACTGTTCAAGACTCATCAAACAATTTAGGATGGTAGTTTATTGGATTTGAGTTATTAAGAAGAAACTAATAATATAATCAATAACAATTATTATATTAATAACACTTTATTAATAACGGTCAATGGATTATATTTACAATCTACGAGTTTTAGGACATAAATCTCAACAAATACTTATCTTCTTATTCTATAAGTATTAAATTTGGTGTGAGCTCCAGTTCAACTAATAATGAGAGCAGTACTACATTTCCCATGAGAACGATCACTTTGAGAGGAGTGGCTAGTGAGGAAGCTATGAAGGAGGGGCCTAATAAAACGTTGTCTGACTCAGAGTTTCAAGCCTGAAAGGAGAAGGGACTATTTTTTCAATGTAATGAGAAGTACTTCGATGACCATGAATGTAAAATGAGGGAGCAAAGAGAGCTTCGAATGTATGTTGTCACAGAGGATAAGGAGGAATTTGAGATTATAAAGGATATGGAGATGGATGAGAAAGAATTAAAAATGGTGAGAGTAGCTTAGGAATACCAAGTCGTGGTGGAATTGTCCATTAATTCTGTTGTAGGACTATCAAACCCGGGTACTATGAAGGTAAGAGGGAAGATCAAGGGCAAAGAAGTGGTGATCTTAGTGGATTGTTGGGCTACACACAACTTTATCTTTGAGAAGCTGGTAAAGAGTTTACAAATATCGACGAAAGACACTTCTTATTATGAAGTGATCTTGGGTCCAACACCGCTATTAAAGATAATGGAATTTGTGAAGTTATAGAGTTGAAAATGAATGATTAGAAGGTGGTAGCGAATTTTTTACCATTGGGGTTAGGGAATGTGAAGTGATCATTCAGGGAGATCCTTGTTTAATTAAAACTAGGGTAAGTTTGAAGAATATGATGAAGACTTGGGATAGCTCTGACCAAGGCTTTCTGGTGGAATGTCGAGCCATGAAGTGGGATGAATCATTTGTCGAATGAGGAGATTTAGAAGAGGTGTTGACCATGAAAGAATTTGTGACTGTGGTTATGAATTAGTTCGAAGATGTCTTCACTTAGCCTGACCAATTACCACCGAAAGGAGTATTAAACATCATATACATTTGAAACAAGGAACTGAACCAGTGAATGTAAGGTTGTATAGGTATGCATTTTAGCAAAAGGCAGAAATGAAGAAATTAGTGGATGAGATATTGGCATCAAGAATCATTCGACCGAGCAACAACCACATATTCCAGCCCTGTTTTGTTGGTTAGGAAGAAAGATGGGAGTTGGCCTTTTGTGTAGACTACCAAGCATTAAATAACATGAATATACCAGATAAATTCCCAATACCAGTAATTAAGGAGCTCTTCGATGAACTGAATGGTCCTACATGGTTTTCTAAGATCGATTTGAAAATTGGATACCACCAAATTTGGATGTGTGGGAAGGATATTGAGAAGACAACGTTTAGAACACATGAAGGCCATTATGAGTTCATGGTTATGCCATTCGGCTTAACTAATGCACCCTCTACATTTTAGTCATTGATGAATTCTATATTCAGACCATATTTGCAAAAATTTGTTCTTGTGTTCTTTATTGATATCCTAATTTATAGCAAGGACTTTGAGGAACACCTCGCGCATTTGGGAAAAGCTTTAGAGGTGCTGTAAAAAATGAGCTTTACGCGAACCAGAAGAAATGTAACTTTGCACAAATACACGTTGATTACTTGGGTCACATCATTTCAGACAAAGAGTTGAGGTTGATCCAGAGAAAATTAGAGAAATCAAGGAATGGTCGATACCTAAGAATGTTTGAGAGGTCCGAGGCTTCTTGGGATTGATAGGGTACTATAGAAAATTTGTCCAACACTACAGATCTATAGCCACTCCTGTAACTTAGCTTCTTAAGAATGGTGGATTTAAGTGGAACGAAGAGTCCTTTGCAACATTCCAAAAATTTCAAAATGCCATGATGACTCTTCCTATTTTAGCCTTGCCTGATTTCGATGCCCCTTTTGAAATGGATACTGATGCCTTCGGTTATGGATAGGAGTAGTACTCCTTTAATCCAAATGACCTATTGCCTTTTTCAGTCATACCTTGGCTATGAAAGATCAGGCTAAACTAGTGACAGTTGTCCTCGACGTGCAAAGGTGGAGATCTTATTTTCTAGGGAGGAAGTTTATAGTGAAGACGGATCAACGTTCCTTAAAATTCCTACTGGAACAAAGAGTTATTCAGCCACAATACTTGGATTGCTAAGCTTTTGGGATATTCTTTCGAAGTGGTATACAAGCCTGGATTGGAGAACAAAGCGACAGATGCCCTGTCTAGAATACCTCCGATACATTTTTGCAATCTCACATCCTCCACTTTGATTGATTTGAAAGTAATCAAGAAAGAAATTGAAAAGGATAACAGTCTGAAAGTGAAAATGAAGGAAACGACAGATGAGGAGGATAACAAGGTAGATAATAATTCCATACAACAGGAAGTGTTGAGGTACGAAGACAGGTTGGTTATTTCCAAGTTTTCGATATTGATCTCAACGATTGTCCATACTTACCATGTCTCCATATTTGAGGGACATTCTAGGTTCCTTAGAACCTATAAATGATTGGCCGATGAGCTCTATTGGGATGGTATGAAACTCAATGTCAAGAAATACTGTGAGGAGTGTTTAATCTATCAAAAAAATAAAATAATGGCATTTTCACCTACAGGGTTGTTATTCTTAGAAATTACTAATAGTGTATGAAGTGACATTTCTATGGATTTTGTGGAAGGGGTGTCAAAATCTAAGGGATATGAGGTGATCTTCATGGTAGTAGATAGATTCAGAAAATTGGGCATTTTCTATGCTTGAAGCATCCTCATACAGCCAAGATCATGGCTGATCTGTTTGTAAATGAAGTAGTCAGACTACATGGATATCCTAAATCCATAGTGTCAGATAAAGATAAAGTTTTCTTGAGTAGCTTTTGGAATGAGTTGTTTAGGTTGGTTGGTACCCAGTTGAATCGTAGTTCAACATATCATCCTCAATCAGACGGCCAAACTGAAGTGGTCAATAGAGGAGTGGAGACACTTCTTTGCTGTTTTGGGGGGAGAACGACCATCTACGAGCGTTTCTAGCTATCTATGAGCGTTCACCTCCCTCCTTGGTGTATGATGGTGATCGAGACATTTTGGATTCAACATTAAATGAGAAGCTCAAGGAGAGGGACATTATGTTAAGAGCCTTGAAAGAGAACTTGCAGCCAGCCCAAGAAAAGATGAAGAAAAATGGTGACCTAAAGAGAAAAGATGTGAAATACATGCTGGGAGATTTGGTTTTTCTTAAAACTAGGCCATATAGACAGGTTTCCTTGTAGAAAAGAAGAAATGAGAAGTTGTCATCAAAGTTCTTTGATCCTTATAAGATCATAGAACGGATTAGCCTGATTGCATACAGGTTAGAGTTGCCAAAGACAATCTCCATTCATCCTGTTTTTCATGTTCCCCAACTCAAGAAAATGTTGCACTACAAGAAATAAGGTTTTCCCTATTGCAGCAACACGTCATCGAAAACCCTCACCAATGTCTCAGAAGGTTATCACGATATCATGGATGACGTTGGCTAGAGCGTCGAAGAAAGCCCATCAGGAATACTTTCCTTGATGCATCTCATGCCAATGACGAGAAAATTTCCCCGACGCACATGTCAGTACGTCACATACGACTTCTGCAACGTGATGTCGCATATGGCTTCCACGACTCGACATCACAAAAGCCTTCCTCGATGCAGACGTCGTAGTAGCCTTCCACTTCATGACGTGCTATTAATAAATAAAACTGTTAATTAGCTATAACAGTTTGTTAGTTGAATTCTGTTAGTTGAATTCTCTTTGTAAATAACAACTGTTAGTTAAACTTCCAAGCATCAAAGTTCTTCTAGAAAAGGGAACTTAGAGCGTGCGTAAAATAGTAAAGAGTTCCTTCACATACCTCTCTCGATTTGATGTGGTATCAAAGCTATTCCACAAAGGAGAGAGTTATCCCTCGTGCAACCTTCATCATGGCATTGCCAGAGAGTTTAACGTCTGACAATTATAATTCTTCATCTCCGATTACTCCCTCTAATCTCGACCTACAACTGAATCCCTTCGTTCTTCACCATTCAATTATTTCGATCACCAATCTGGTGTCTACACCATTAAGAGGATCAAGTAACTATTCTTCATGGAGCAGAGCCATGAAACTTACACTTTCTGGGAAGAATAAGATTGGATTTATCACAGGTACGATCGAAAAACCATAAGAAGGCAGTCTTCTTTCAGCATGGAAATGTAACAATGATGTAATAGCCTCTTAGATCATCAAGTCAATCTCAAAGGAAATTGCAGTCATCTTAGTTTACAATGGAAGTGTCAAAGAGATATGGGATGAATTAAAAGAGAGATACAGACAACCTAATGGGCCACATTTATATCAGCTGCGAAAAGACCTTGTAACTACTACCCAGGGAAATCTTTCATTTGAAGTATATTACGCAAAAATCAAGACTATATGGAAAGAACTCATCGAATATAGACCCTTAGATGAATGTACTTCTGAAGGATTGAAAAAGATTGAGTTTCTGAATGCAGAATTTGTAATGACATTCCTTATGGGCTTGAGAGAATCATATTCTCAAATTAGAGCGCAGATTTTGCTTATTGATCCTTTACCACCAATAAACAAGATATTTTCTCTCATCATCCAAGAAGAAAGACAAAGATCCATTGGATTTACTCCTTCCATTGAAAGTATCACCCTAATGAGCAACACAGAAAAGAGATTTATACCTGAAAGATTCAAGAAGAAAGACACTAGACCAATATGTACAAATTGTGGATACAGAGGACATATTGCTGACAATGCTATAAACTACATGGCTATCCACCAGGGCACATATTGGGGAATAACAATTCAGTACACCAATAGAAACAGAATAAACCTGTACCAACTGGAAATGAGAAGTTGACAGAAGTTCCTAAAGCTACTCAATTTGCATTCTTTGCAAGTCTCAATAATGACCAATATTCACAGCTCTTAAGTATGCTGCAGACACATCTAAATACTTCACACATTGATAAGAGTTCCAAGACAGAAACCACCCACATAGCAGGTACTTGTCTTCCTACTTCACTCATCAATTCTTCTTGGATCATAGATTCTGGTGCTTCTTCTTATATATGTCATGATAAATCAAAGTTTAAAGAACTCTGCAGCACACAGAACATGTCAGTCATACTACTTACTAAAGCACGTTTAAAAGCTGAGTATATAGGTGATATCTCAATAGCAAAACAAATTATATTGAAAGATGTTCTTTACATCCCTGAATTCAAGTATAATTTGCTATCAGTAAGTGCTTTGTTGAAGGATGAAAGATATACTATATCATTTACTAATTCTGATTGTATCATTCAGGAAAAGTTAGTTTTGAAAACGATTGGGAAGGTTGAACTAATAAGTAGTCTCTACTTACTCAAAGTAAATGATGAAAAGATTAAAGATTCTTCTATTGAATCTACTGCTTTTTTATGTAAAGCTTCTGCAACTACATGGCATAATCACATGGGGCATCCTTTTGTTAGTAGAATAAAAGAGTTGTCACACATAATAGATATTTCTAATTCTTTAAACTGCAAAGAAATTTGTAATATTTGTCCCTTAGCTAAACAGAGGCGTCTGTCTTTTCCTTCTCTAAATAAAATTGCAGAAAATACCTTTGATCTTATACATTGTGATATATGGAGACCTTTTAAAACCCAAACACATGCATGACATTCTTATTTTGCCATTATTGTTGATGATAAGTCAAGTTACACATGGATACATTTATTGAAAAACAAAAATGGCATCCTATAAGTCATTCCCAATTTCTTCAAACTCATTGAGACTCAATTCCCAAAGAAAATTAAGACTTTTCATTCTGATAATGCTCCTGAATTAAATTTTAGAGATTTTTTTGCTAGCACTGGAACCAATCATCAGTTCTCTTGCGCATACACTCCTCAGCAGAATTTAGTTGTTGAGAGGAAACATCAACAACTCCTTAACGTTGCAAGAGCCTTGATGTTTCAATCCAAAGTCCCTTTTACTTTCTGGGGAGAATGTATCCTAACAGCAACATACTTAATCAATAGAACACCTATGGTTTTGCTGTCTAACAGCACACCCTTTGCCACTTTGTTCAATAAAGTTGCAGATTACAACATTATAAAGACATTTGGCTGCCTTGCTTATGGCTCCACACCATCAGTGAACATATCAAATTTTGATCCAAGGGAAAAACCTTGTGTCTTCATGGGATACCCATCAGATATGAAAGGCTACAAGTTATATGATGTAACTAAACGGAAATTTTTTGTTTATAGAGATGTTCTATTCTTTGAAGAGAGATTTCCATTCCATTCCATCAAAGAAGACAACAAGTCCATCTCACATGACTTTATTGATAAATTCGTCATACCATGCCCTTTATTTGATCATCTTGAAAGTAAAGATACTGTTGAAAACCCTATTGATCATTCTTCAGAGAACATATGTCAAGACAGCCAGGATGTTGATGATCCAAACCTCCACATTGAAACCTCTGAAGAAACCAATAACACAGCCCAAACAGCCATCCCTATAGTCCCCAGAAGGTGATCTCGACCTCATCACCCACCTTCCTACCTAAAAGATTTTCACTGCAATCTTATATCCCAAAAACCCATTACATCCCACAGAAAATCACCCTTCCGTCTTACCAAATACCTATCCTACAATACATATACTCAAAGCCATAAAAACTACCTTCTAAATGTCACTACCATATATCAACCTTCCTATTATAACCAGGCTGTGAGTCATCAGAATTGGAGAATGGCTATAGCAGAAGAAATAGAAGCAATGGAAAGAACCAACACATGGTTCGTTGTCTCCTTTCCAAAAGATCATCACACTGTTGGCAGCAAATGGATTTATAAAGTAAAATATAAACCCAACAACACAATTGACAGATACAAGGTGAGACTTGTAGCTAAAGGCTATAATCAACAAGAAGGAATAGACTTTTCAGATACCTTCTCACTTGTCGCCAAAATTGTCACTGTCAAAATAATTCTAGCCCTTGCTACATCATACAACTGGTCTCTTACTCAGATGGACATTAATAATGCCTTCTTAAATGGAGACTTATTTGAAGAAGTACATATGTCTCTACCATTAGGGTAGAAAATCTCACAAGTACCACGGAAAGATGAGAAATTAGCTTACAAACTTAACAAATCCATATATGGGTTAAAACAAGCATCAAGGCAATGGTTTCTAAAGTTTGCAACAGCCCTATCTTCACATGGTTTTTACCAATCCAAGTCGATTATTCTCTATTTACTAGAGGAAGTGGGAGTGACTTTGTACCGTTGCTAGTATATGTTGAGACATACTACTAACCAGACCCTCTCCTCAAATGATAAATTCAGTAAAATATTTTATGGGATTGGAATTATCAAGGTACCAACAGGGAATCATGATCTCCTAAAGGAAATATTGCCTTCATATTCTTGAAGATACTGACTTTCTTGAGACCAAACCAGCTACAACACCTATGAACCCTAATTTGAAGCTATCGAAGGACAAAGAAGAGTTTCTAAAAGGAGATGATGTTACTTGCTATAAAAGACTAATCAGAAGACTTATATATCTTCAGATACCTCAACCTGATATATGTTTTACCGTCCACCGACTTAGTCAATTCATTCAAAGCCCTACAAAGGATCACTTAAATGCTGCTTATCACTTGCTGAAATATCTAAAAGGGTCTCTTAGACAAGGTGTTATGATCAGTCCTATTACATTTTTTCATTTAAAAGCCTTTGTAGATGTTGATTGGGGATCATGCCTTGACACTAGAAGATCTATTACTGGGTTTTGCATATTTTTAGGAGAATCCATAATATCATGGAAGTCAAAGAAGCAAGCCACTGTTTCCATATCATCTGCAGAAGCTGAGTACAGAGGACTAGCTTCAGTCACCAGCGAATTAGTATGGATCTCTTAACTTCTTAAGGATCTTCATGTCAAGATCTTACCGTCCACTACTATCTTTTGTGAAAATCAAGCAACCATTGCTATTACCTCTAATCCTATGTTTCATGAAACAATGAAACATATAAAAATTGACTGTCACTTTGTTAGAGACAAAATCGCTGATGGATTCCTCAAAATTCTCCCTATCAAGTCTAGCCTACAACTAGCAGACATGTTCACTAAAGCTTTACCTATTTCTACCTTGTCTAAATTAATATCCAAGTTGGAAATCATTGACATTCATCATCCAACTTGAGAGGAAATATTAATAAATAAAACTGTTAATTAGCTATAATAGTTTATTAGTTGAATTATTTTTTTGTTAGTTGAATTATGTTTGTAAATAACAATTATTAGTTAAACTTCCAAGCATCAAAGTTCTTCTATAAAATGGAACTTAGAGTCTGTAAAGAACTTGAGTAAAGTAATACAGAGTTCCTTTACATACCTCTCTTAATTTTATAGTTGCAGAAGCCTACTGCAACGTCATGCCGCGGAAGATGTTCGCAACGTCTGCATCGGAGAAGGTTTATTATTATTATTTTTATTATATTTATATTTTTAATTTTTAAATATTTTTATTTTGTTATTAAATCTATTTTATTGTTTTTTATTATTTTTTATTATTAACTAAGCCCCGATGTAGTAAAATTTACAGTAAAATGATTAAAATGAAAATATTTTCATTTATTACAAAATGATACATGAAATATGTTCAATGCAAATAAATTACATAATTCAAAACATTAAAAAAAAATTGAAAGCTAATGCTCTAGTGCACTGTAGGTACAGATGCCAAACCTACAAATGACATAAAAGTATAGTTAAAATATCACATATGCGAAATTTAACAAATTAAATATTGAAAAGTGCGTACCCCAAGTGATCAGGAGCCTCTCTATGCTCGACTCATTTCCTCAAACATCTTCTTCATCTCCTCCATTTGTCGTGCATGGTCCGCATTTGTCGATCTTGCTCCTCTATTTATCGATCTCGCTCCTGCATTTGTCAATCTCGCTCCTCCTCCCTTACGTGTTGTTCTTCGATCATTCAATTAGCATTTTCAAGGCTCACATTTAGTTCGCCAACTTCCGCTATGTGTGACTGGTAGTCATACATATTGGAGGAAGAAGATGAAGTGGTAATCTTAGACTTGAGTTTTAGGCCTCAATCAAAACATTTAGAGTTGCCCAATCGTCTATCCAAAACTGTCTCGCATATCTTGTCCTCAGTTAGTGGTTAAGAACCCTTAGGACAGGTTGAGATTAAAGTTCCACCATTTGATTCTACATAATAAAAGCTTGTAATTTTGAGAGATGATCAGACTTAAAAATAGAATTAAAAGTATAATTAAACATAAAGTTTTCTAAATCTTACAAAAGCGTCCTCTACTGTTGGAGAAATGAACTCACCACTACTACTGGTGTGGGTTAATAACTCAACATGATCCACCGAACGACCGTGTAGTTCAGTGAGCTCTGTTTGTCTCTAAAAAAATGACTTTGTGTCGTTCCTGTGGTTATAAGGCTGCTGCATCCTAACAGCCTTGCACATATTTGATTGCTCACAGATTCCAAAAATGACGATGATCAAAACGTTATACTTTCAAACAAATTAAATAAATAAATGTTAATTGATTTCAATGTAAAATTATATAAATCACCTAAAACTGTCGAGTGATGTAATGGTAACAAAGAAAGTGCCAATTTTCCATCTGATTGACCAATCTTAGGGGTGGGTTTGCCAGTGCTTGTTTAGGATCGCTAAACTTCTTAAAATGTTGATGGTTACTTGCCTGAATTCCTTCCATACGATAAGCATTTGATGCTCAATAAATCGATTAAGTGTTGGATTGTTCAGGTCGTGCATTTTGAGACCTGATAGTTTCCCCTTGTTTGCATTCACGCATTATGAAATATTAGAAATAAATTCGTTGAAAAACTTAACTGCATTCAAGAACTTATAGAACACAATCCGTTCATTGCTAGTCAAGGTATAGCTCACATGTGGTTTTACCAATCGGTTATCCACTTCTACCAAATGTAAATCCTTTCTTATTTTCAAATCTTGTAAATCCAATGAAGCATTCGTGGTGTCTTTTGTTTTTCCTTCAATATTCAACAACGTATCGATCAAGTTGTCACAAACATTCTTTTCAATGTGCATTACATCAAGTTTATGAAGAATAAGTAGTCTCGACCAATAAGGTAGATTGGAAAAAAATACTTTTCTTAGTCCAATTAAGACCTTTTTTTTATGTTTTAACGAAGGTTGGTTACTCATTACTCGAAACTCCAAGGATTCTAGTTATTCCAATATTTCTTGGCCATTCATTACAACTGGAGGTAGTTTACACTTTATCTTTCCATCATGGAGTGTACTTCTATGCCAAACATGGTTACCTAGAAGATATCGTCGATGTCCTATGAATGCTATCTTTCTGCGTATTCCGAACGATGATTTATCCCCTATGCAAATGGGGCATGCCTGATATCCTTTTATTCTTTAATCAAATAGATCACCATATGCCAAAAAGTCATTATTTGTCCACAACAAGACTGCATACAACTGAAAATATTGATTCGCCAAACTATCATACGTATGCACACTAAAGGTCCATAGATTTTTTAGTTCCTCAAGTAATGGTTGTAAGTACATATCAATTTCTCTGCCAGGAGATTTTGGATCGGGAATGAGCAATGACATGAAGAAGTTTGACTCTTTCATGCATTTCCATAGTGGCAAATTATACGAAATTAACACCACAGGCCATATACTGTACGAGATACTCATATGATCGAACAGATTGAATCCATCTGAAGCTAACCCCAAACAAACATTTTGTGTCTCTGAAGAAAAATAAAAAAATTCAAGAATCAAAGTTCTTTCATCCCTTTTCATCGGCTAGATGTCTCAACACATCCTCTGTTCCCACTCGTTTATCCTTATGCTATTGCATGTCTGCCAAACTTTCTTACGATACAAATAATCGTTGTAATCTTGGCACCAACGAAAAGTAACGTGATACCTTTTATGGAATTTTCATTCCTGATCTGTTGGAATTAATCTTGTATCGAGACTCACCACAAGTCGGACATTGTTGCAAGTCCTGGAACTCCTTCTATAACAATACACATTTATACTTACAAGCATGAATAGTATCATAGCCTAGGCCCAACTCATGCAATTTTTGTTTGACTTCATAGAATGAAGTAGGGATGTTAGTACCTCACATTGGAAATACACGTTTTATTAACTCTAACATCATATCGAAGGACTTGTTGCTTTAACCATTGAGAACCTTCACGTGCATTATTTTAACCAAAAAGTTTAATGACAAAAATTCTGAACAGTCGGAGTATAGCTCATAACTTGCTTGATTTAGTAACTCCTTAAATACGTTGTTTGTTCTGTCTTCTTCTAAATCTAAACGTTCCTTCATCTCTTCTACTTGTTCAATACCAGCTTGTAAATCATGCAACATATCCAACATTTTATTTTTTTCAGTAACTGGGTTACTGCTAGTTCCTCATAAACTATTGGGTAACTACTACTCATTCCTTCATCAAATGTTTGCATACCTATGTTCAAGTTCACAGGTTCTCCATGATACACCCAATTTATATAAGAGGAGGTTATTCCAATGGTTAATAGATGTCACCTCACACCCTCTAAGGAGTCCCAGTTTGAATTCATACATTTCTTGCATGGACACCTTATTTTTTCGCAATTATTTGTGTGATGTTTTGCAATCTCTAAAAACTGAAAAACCCCTTCTCTGTACTCAACAGAAAACATATCCTTAATTTTCATCCAATTCTTGTCCATCTCGTTAAAAGGCCTACAAATAAATATGTTATATTAGTTTTATACATCTTCTCTCAAATACTCCAACTATTCAAACTTATTTCATGAATAATTTATGTTCAATCTCCCATTTTAGATAGCCTATTTAACATTTTTAAAACTTAAAATGTATCTTGAAAGTGAAATTTAAATGCAATTTGAATATGAAATTCATATTCAATATTGAATTCGATAAAGACCCCTCAATCTCAAATTTACTAGACCCTAAACCATTGTTCAATATAATGTATTCAAATTTAATCTAAACTCATACATTTTTCTAAATTCATACATTATTTAAATTTTATATATTTTTCTAATATCAATTAAAAAATATATATACATATATATATACATATACATATATATATATATACACACACATACATACACATACATATACATAGACTCTGAGCATATATATACATACACTTTACATATATATAAATTAAAAAAAAAACCTAATGTGTTTTGACGGCGGCGATAAACGTGGTGGCGGCGATAATGACGGTGAAAATTTTCTTCTCTCCCTCTCCCTCTCGAATTTTCTTTCCTTGTGAATCAGTGCTATGTTAAAATAGGCTACATTTTCCTCGACGTATTCAAAAACGTCAGGAAAAAGGACTTTTAGTGACATGAGTAGTACACACATCACGGAAACGCACATCGCAAAAAGTTAAAACATGTCATTTCAAATTTGACTTTTCGTGCCATCGTTCTCTATCACGTCGTAGATTATTTTCACTTTCTACGACGTCAACGACCCCACGTTGTGGAAAATGAAATTATTAATTTATTATTCTTACTTTCCATGACGTCATTCTCCCTTACGTCACAGATTATTTTCACTTTCCATGACGTCAACGTAGCATCCGTTGCAAAAAGTGGAAATAACAAATTCAATGTTTCAACTTTTTGCGACGTGACCATGCAACACATTGCAAAAAGTTATCCCATTAAATTTAATGAGTTAACTTTCTGCAATGTCTGGCATGGTCACATCGCGAAAAGTTGAAACGTGTCATTTCATAATTCAACTTTTTGTGATGTGTGGGAGATAGACATCGGGGAAAGTCAAAAAATAAATCAAAATTACTTTCCGCGATGTTGCCCTGCCACACGTCACAAAAAGTTGACATTAAACTAAATTTTACACTTTTCAAGACGTGTGGTTCTTAAACATCGCAAAAAGGAGTGTTCCCAAATGTGAGGTGTTATGCATAAGCGAAAGGTGATTAACGTCGATGCACCTTTCATCGACGTTATTAGTGGTATCGCGATTTGTTCGATTTCTTATAGTGTTGGGAAATCATCAAGTTGAGTCATCAGATATGCCTTATATGACTGAAACTCATAAATGGTGAGCAGTACTGGATGAGATTTATGGCTACTTGAAAAACACGACTGGAGGATGGGACGTGTTGATCAGCTGGAAATTCTAACGTAGGCACGAAGCTATATGGAAAGACTATGACGAAATGCAGCGGCTGTTTCCAGAATTTCACCTTGAAGACAAGGTGAATTTGGAGAAGGAATGTAATGATAGACCCCCTATCATCCACCAATATAGTAGATGGGGAAGAAGGATTAATGTAGGCACGTGTGAGTTGGTTGGGGGAATTAGTTAGGATATGCTTTATATGAATTATTGGAGGGAAGGGCTTTAGCTTTTGGAGATTTTTAGTCAAGAATCTGTTCACCTTTGAGAGAGAAGGTAACGGAGAGATATTGTAACCGAATTGAGATTTTCTCAATTCTTTTTTATTATTCTTGTTTGATATTTTATTCAATGTTGGTTTAATTATCAATAAAAGTTACATTGATAGAACACAACCTTAGTGTTCCATCAGCTGTATAATTAATTTTCAAGTAAACTGAATGGCAAGGGGAACTCCTAATAGATTTTCAATGAAACTGAAAAAAATATTAGTTTCAATAATGGAATATGTACACTTACAATAGTAATTTTCCAAATCAATGTTGAAATCTCCAATGAATTCTTTCGCCAAGTGTTGTAATCTAGCTTCAATTGAGGAAAGGTTATAAGATCCATCAAACAAGTTTCTCTCCAAATCTTACTGATCTCCACTGCTAAGAAATTAACAATTAAAGATAACTAAAAATATAGAGTGATACGTAATAAACGTAGAGATTTACTTGATTTACTAATAGTGTGTTAGTTATGTAGAGAAATATGTCAAAATGTCGAACAATATTGAATTGTTGTGTCGTGACAAACCACTTCCCTAAAAGTCCAACCATGGTTCTAATCATGTTGTCCTTAACACAGCTTCCTTATTCTAACTTGCACTCGTCGGAAGAAGGAATAGAAACAAAACTATTCTAACGTACACTCACCGGAACAAGAAATAGAAACAAAACTGTTTAAAGCTAAAAACTTGAGTAAATGGACAAGAGAGAGAACTTGGAGAAAAGGAATGAGAGAATTAGAAATGGAAGTGAATTTGTGAGTGAGTAGAAGGTGGGAGGATGTTGCATTTTATAGTAGAGAACTTCCAACTATCAGCCAAAAATTTAAGGAAAAGAATGGTAGAGAGCAACTTGTAGAACATGAGAATGTGAATCGGTGACTGCAGCAGAGCACGACGCGTGGCAATGCTTGTGGTAACAACGTTATGCTATCACCATCAACACAGTGTATATTATGGTTTCATTTCTTAGGTATCTATACCCACCCACCTCTTCCAAAACTATCAATGTGGGACAAGAAAATTCAATTTTGCTTATGAACCAAGGTCCAAATACCATTTCTAAAAATCCCCCACAAATGACTGTAACAGCAATGCTACTAGGTAGATGAAAGAGAATGAGATTTTAACAAATTTGTTTTGAGTTAAGATTGGATATTAAGCTTAGACATCAATATAGAAAGATTTGAATTGATGCGTAGTGAAGTAAGTTAACAACCTTGTTAGAGAGGGTGAATTATATCTTAACTTTCAATAACCCTGGTTCAGTTCCTTACAACATGCTTTATTCCTGGTTTCAGTTTTATTTCTGCAATATAGATTTGTGCCTCTATGTCCATGCACGTGAAATAAACCTTGGGTCATCGTTAAAGCTTTAGAAATAGACCTTTGAACTCTTTCATAGAAGGCGATCGCACCTTCACTATCACGTTATAGACCTTTGAATTAGAAATTAAGTATATATATATTATATAAATATATATAGTATATTTATTATTTATAAATAAATGAAGTAAAGACGAAGAAAAGAAAGGAAGAAAGAGAAAAGAAGAGTCTTTTGGTGGAATTTGTTTTTATATACCATTCACCTCCATTTTTGATTTCATCTCTTCCTTCAATATTTTTCTTCACCTTTTCTACAACAAAATTACAGAGAGATTTCAAAGGGAAGAAGTCTGAGAGAGGAAGAAGAAGAAATTCAAGAAGTTTTGGTTGAAGATCGCAAGATTATTTTCTCTGCAGATCACTAAACACACCTCTGTTTTTTTTAGATTCCGAGCTGCACAAACAGAATTAAGTGGTGAGGTTTATTTTTTTTAAATCCATTTCATTTTCAAACAAACTTTATGAAGGAAGCTTGAGCAAATTTTGATGTTCTTTGGGTGATTTTTGACAAAGAACACAGAGCAGGTGTTTTTCTCGCGAATTCAGGAGACCTCTGGTTTTTTTCTGTATTTCAGGGTGTACCGATGGAGTTAGGATCTCTATTTGGTATGGTCGCAAATATTATTCAATTTACTAAATTTTTTATGCAGAAACCATGAACTAAAAATGACTAAAAATAAGTTAAATTGCAGGGACAAGATAAAGGGATTGTTGTTTATGCGATTTTGGAGTGGTTCAGTTTTCAGGGGAATATGAGATTATTCACAAGGAATCAGACTTAGATGTCTTGAGGTAAAATTTAGATAACCTCAAAATGAAGATTTTAATATAAATAAATCTAATTTTGGTTAAGTATTGAAAGAGATATGATCATTTGAATTGAGTACTGTGAATTTGGAAAATTATGAATAAAGTGTAGAGTATGGATTTTATTTTTAAGGATGGACTTCTTGAACAATATCCTTAGTAAGTTATGACAAGCATAATATGAGAAGATCATAAAATTTAGGTTTCTAATTCTTGGTTATGGTTTGACAAGCCAAGAAGAAATAGGTCGGATTTACAGATCAGAAAACTAAACTTAAGACTGTGAGTTACCAAAACCTGTTTTGAAAACAATTTGTTTTATTTTCTCCCAATTTTTAAGTATGATTGACTGATCTACATGTTTATTTATAAGCCTTGAAAATAATTTAATTCCATGGTTATTTACAAGTATGAGTTTTAAGACTAGATTTCTTAATGGAAATTTACGCTAGCACGTGATTACGAAAGTCTGAAAAGTGTTTGAACCATTGTATTTCAAACACAGCATGTATTACTAAGTTTTGTTTTAAGAACTACAGTTTTCACGAACAAGCTAAGTAAGCTTGAGCTTTACGAAAGA
>JBBPDI010065233.1:0-19443 GCA_037974545.1 Cucumis variabilis
TTCTGGAAAACTATCCCCCAAGTTCAATTCATTTGGGTTCCCTCTTTTATTATTGATAGAAATAGTGGCCTTGTTACATGTTGAAAGTCCAAGGGTAGTTATGTAATTTACTTTACCCTATTTTTTATTCTTTTTAATTAGGCTCGTGTTGCCTGTAAAGTCTTCCCCTCTTGTTTAATTATCTTCATAAGAAAATAATACGAAACATCTGTACCATAGTTTTTCTCCCTGTACTAGGGTTTCCATGTTAAACTTATGTTTGTTCTTCGTCTCTATTTCCAATAATTATTATTATATTTTCTTTTCTGGATTTAACTTTAAGGAACGCATCAATTTTATGCTTCATTCCAGTTTGTAAAGGGATCAGAGTCCTCCCTCAAAAAGATAGAATGAAAAAGAAAAAGCTTTGTGTGAAGTAGTGGACTGGAACAGTGTGGGATGCCTCCCCAAGTGACGTTTCTGTCTCATTTGTCTTTTGCTCCTCGTCTCATCTCTCTTTTTAAAGTTGGTAGGAATTTCTTGGTTGGCATATTTCTCATGGAAGTACCAAATCCCATCTTATAATATTTATATGTATAGACAGATCTTCTTAACTAGAAAGTTAAAGGTTCTAATCTCTCACCTCCATATGTTGTTTGTTCAAATATATATTTTATATATTAAAAAAAAGCAGTATTTAGATAAGAAAGTACATAGTAACAAATGTTGAATGAATGGTCAACAAGAGCTTAGCTCAATTGACATCCAAGTGTACTAATAAGGTCTATGGTTTGAATTCCCTAACATTGTTACTGTTGAATGAATGAATATTTCTTTTTCTTTTTAATATTGAATTTACTCTTTTGATTTTGCAGTCTGAGTTTTTTAGTTGATTGATTCAAGGTACTATGAATTGGGACCTGATGACCCGCCGTATGCTGCCAAGTTCTACGACTGTTGTGGGGCTGAGGACATTGAGGCGTCAGGCTGCACCACCGGTTTCCATGTTTCTTATGATGAATGATCGTGATGACAATATCTGAAGCTCATTTTTACTCAGGTCTGGTGAATTTACACTCTGTAGATATAATAATCTCACCACACTATCTGCAAACAAGCTTCATCTTTATATGATCATTAAAGGTTCTTCTGAACCACTTTGGTTGTGTGTTTTGTTTGTAGAGAAGACTTAATGAAAAATGGTTCGGACAAAGTTATACTGTAAAATTTTCTTTTAGGAAACTAAAAGATGTTTTTGGTTTCTTTTATTTTGTCTTACAGATGGTGTAAAGTATGTTCTGAATCTGGGACAGAGAAGATTATATGTCCATTTATCTTGGGACATTAGAGAGAGAGAGAGTAAAAACAAATGAGTGGTGAGGGATTCACATGTAGGATTAAACATTATGGAAATGAACTGCAGAAAGATATGGTGGTTACAGACTACAGAGTGTTTTGTATTTTTTTATTTTTGAGTTTATTTCTTCAAATGTTCTTGGAAAGAGAGAGAGAGAGAGAGAGGTTTTTAAAGTATGTAATGTTTGGCTGACACTAGAATATGAATAACAGTGAACAAATAAAATAAGAAAAGAAACACATGTTCTGTTCCCACAACCTTTGCCCATTCGAATAAATGCTTTGCCTCTGAGGGTCCTTTCCAAACAATTTGCGAAATTTGGACTATAGTTAATGAATTTTTAAAATGTTTAGTTTTTAGTCCAAGTCTTAAATTTAGTAGTAACTCAGTCGTTACTACTGCATGTTTGTTTATTGTTGATTTTTTTTTTCAAATTATTTATTAGCATTTTAACTCCAAATTTTGAAAATATTTGCACAGATTGTATTTTTTTGTATGAAAATGATTACTATTATTTAGCCAACAAAAAAATTAATGTTGAGAGATTAAAATTTAGATTTATAAAAACATCAAAACTAAAATTTGACATTAAAAAATATAGGAATCAAAATAATATTTTAACCATATTTTACATTTTCTTTCACACGTATATATGTCTATATGAAATACGCCTTCTAGTTCACAAATATAAAAAGTTCTAGTTCACAGATATAAAAAGTTCTAGTGATGAACAATTTCTTCACACTATTTTTGTTTTTGTTTTGTTTGAGACTCGCTCGACTCCTTATTAAACAAGTAGGTTTCTTTTTCTTCCTTTAAAGGAATTTGTTTAAATCATGTCATTGCCCTTCATTGACTCACCTTTTCTATGCTAACAATAGTCTCATTCTCCGAGGCTTGTAAAAAGGATTGCAAGATTATAAAAACAAGTGTTTTGAGATTATGAAGCGGACTCAAGGCAAACGATTAACTTGAATAAATCAATTTTCATGATTAGAAAGAACGTTAGCGCATCAAAAGTGAAACCCTAAACCTTAAACCATATCATGTTATACCTTTGGAACTATCATAATTCTATTAACATCAATGGGATCAAAGCGTCGCTCGAGTAGTTTCAAGATAAGTTTCACATATATCTTGACAAGTGTTATTGCGGGCTATCTTCTAGGAATTGCTCCCATGGAGAGCCTAGTGAGTCAAGTTTTTTGTAAATGGAAAGCTTAATGTAGTACTTCGTGGGACTATCGAAAGTGTTGCAATGGAGTGAGATGAGTGGTTTATGACTTGTTTGGATCTTTTATGTTTGTCGATTATCGAAACATCTATAAAGAGTGACTTGTCAAATTATTGGAAGCCCAAGTTGTCGTGGTTTTAAACATCTCAGTTCTTATGTCTTCTCTCGTTCCTAGGCCATTATGGTTGAATTTGATTCTTTGAATGTGGTGAACTTGATTAACAATTGTTCATTAGACTATATCAAGGTGAAGAATAGAATTGATTAGATCAGCATTTTAACGAAGACCCTTGAAAATTCTCTTTATTTTTCAGTCGTCGTGCTCAGAAAAGCTACTAATTGTGTAGCCCGCTATGCCATTGATTTTTTTAATACATTTGGGTTTTTTTTTTTCCATTTTAGATGATGTTGGAAGTTGTTGGGACTATTCTTAACATTGATAGTTCTCCTCTTTGTTCCCTTGATTTTAAGGTTCAATGAAGTTCCATTAAAAACAAAAAACCTCCAGTTAACTTGCACACACACCACTTTGCAAATACTATAATAACTTTCAAATAAATTTAGACAGGGAAACACAACTGACCTTCACGTGATATCATTAATGAATTTATTTGAAAGAGAAAAGAGTGTGACCTTTAAAAGAGAAAACCTTGCATATTGATGTGGTGTTTGCCAAAAATAAACACTAATGCTTAAGTCAGAAAGTCAAAGAGTGAAAGTTTTTTAGTACAAATCAAGGAGATATATAATTATTTATATGAAAATGATTGACTTGGGTTATTTCGATAGGTTGAGTTACTTTTAGGATAATCGTATAATTTATCAAGTCGAGAGGCATGCCTTGTTTTGCATTTGGCTAATGTTAGTCTCAACCTTATTTAAAGTAGAGCATCTTCTCCTAAACTCATTTTAGTACTAGGATGGTGCTTTGGGTCATGACATACGACGAATATGTCTCAATAGTTATTTCACCGATATCGCTCTAGGCTAAACACATTAATTTTGACTCTGACACGAACTTAACCACCCTCTTCTCTAGGCCAAAAATGGGTTGAACCTAGGGTGCTATTTATTTGCTAAAACCTTGTTATTTTCTCAACCTTGTTGCTATTAGAGGATATTCCAATATTGTCAATTGCCAGAATTGCTCCATAATCTTTTCCTTAAATTATGATCTTCAATCATGCCTTAATTGTATATTTGATTGTATTGTAATTTTTAGGAAAATTGAAAAACCTAGCACCCTTTTCTGTGGTATCCTTGCTTCTGCTCTGCATAGTTTTCTAATTGCATCGTTCCTGACCTTCATTGATCATTTGCGTCATGACTCTCTGCGTCCTGATTGTTCATCACAATAAGTCTCTACTCGCAATCATTCATCACAATGTTCAAATGATCCTTCTCGGTCCTTGTCATTTAGCTAACTAAAATTGTGCTTTTCATTAGCTCCGTGCAAGGACACTTCTATTCTGAAAGATACATTGATTTTGGGGTTGGTTCAAGCAATCACAGATTACTCTAGTACCTCGAACCTCTTCGCGTGATTTTCGACTAATCGCTTGATTCACCAAAGTCAAATGTTTTGCCCAAACTTATAGCAAGACTCCACTCTAAATTTTATAAATCAATTCTCCGACAACGGCTCCAAAAACTTGATTGTTGGTTTTGGACTTAATAATTTTGTGTGTGTGTAACACAAATACAATATGTCACTAAGTAAGGTCATCGTCCGTACTGCGCTCACTGTAACTCTCTGCATAGCATGCTTAGATTCTAGGCGATGAGTCATGGGTCATTATCTTAACATGCAAAATACTCACTATGTACCTCTTCATCGCATAATACTTAAGTTCTTGTTGAGTACAAATTTTTCTACTGCTTGCCCAAGTGTAAGCGAAGTAGTAGGTTTACCTGGGTGATCCAGAGTCGAACACTGGAAATTGTTGATAGATATTATTTCTAGCGAATTACTCATCAGTTGGGCATTATGAGAATTATTACAAAGATATAAAAGAATTAGAAATAGGATTAAAACTACTTATGTACGCCTAGAGAATCTGTAAATGAGAGTAAATGGATGCAGAATGGAATTATATGCGAACTAACTTGTATGCGAGAAAGAGTGAAGGAAGGTTTATGCAATGTTAGGCGATTAAGCAATACGAGAGTTTGATGCGATTTAACTTACTCAATAAACTTATTATTAAAGCGTGCTCCTCTCAGAGTCATTGAACGCCACACATAGTCTCCTTTCGGGATCTACATGACTAAGTCTGGTTAGGCGAGATAGATTTAAGAGTATTCACTTATAGAATTTCGCGATTAAGAACACCAACCCCTCAGTGCCTAATGTTCACATTTGTTTGCTTTTTAGGATACAAATGTTGGAAGTTATCTCTCTAAGGTGAATTTTGTTGCCAAACTTCTCCTTATGCGCATTAGCCTTATCCTTGTTACTTGTCCTCTCGGGTAATTAACAATTGACACTGGCCAAGCGATGAATATAGCTCAACTAATGCGATAAAGGTTATAAGTTGTACTTATAAAAAGCTATCACTAACTTAAACTATTAATAATACTTTAACAAATGAAAAGGTAAAGAAATGATGGATTGAAAAGGTATAAAAATATAATATATGTAAAGAATGTAGGCCTTAGGCTATTGTACAATATAAACAACTTATGTTACAAAGAAATACAAAAATGGGGAGGGAAGAGAGTGGAAAAATATTACAAGTTAGGAGGAAATAGAAGTATGGATTCTTCCCTTCTCAAAAGCCAAACTTTCTCTTTTACAACTGATCAGAGAAGAAGAAGAAACATTTACAGATGACGGAAAGACTATTCCTTTTCGCCTCTCTCTCTAGGATATTTAGCCTATTTGGGCCTATTGCGCCCATTCAAGTGTCTTCGTGTAGGTTGACGAAGATGGCTTTATATATGCAACATTTGGGAGAGAAATTTCTATCTTCTGAACTTGTCAGCGTTGTCCGCTAAAAAAGTGTCTGTCGCACGTCACATCAACATATATTTCTTGGTTATTCTCTTGACTTTAAAATATACATATGTTATAATTAGGGGTGTAATCGAGTTGGGTTGGATTGGGTTGGGAGACATTCTTAACCCAACCCATATTTTTGGGTTATTTGGGTTGACAACGCTCAAACAACCGAATTAAGTTTTCAACCCAACCTAACCTGTAAAATATGGATTGGGAAATAGACGACAAGGAGAGAAAGGAAACAGACAGACAAGATGAATGACTAAGACATGAGATGAGGAACAGACAAAGGGAAGAACGAAGAAGACAGTAGATAAGGACTGAACGGCGAAGATAGTAGATGAGGGACGGACGGTGGAGAGGGGAGGAGATCTGAGAAGACGAATAGCAAAGAGGAAGGAGATCTGAGAAGACGAACAACTGGCAAAAAGGGAGATCTAAGAAGATGAATGGTCGACGAAGAGGGAGGAGATTTGAGAAGATGAATGTCAAAGAGGAGGAGATCTGAGAAGATGAGGCGAAGAGGAAGAGATGGAAGAAAACAACGCGCGATTTAAGGAATACACATATTAACCTAATTATTTTTTAAAAGTTTTATTAAACAAACAATAATATATATATATATATATATATATATATATATATATATTAACTAATTTAGATTGGGTTGGATTGAACCGAATTTTTCAACCCTCCAACTCGAAAAAATTTAATTTTTTCAACTCAACCCAACTCACATTTTAATCTAACCCAACCCAACCCATATAATATGGGTTGGGTAGTACAGATTGTCGGGTTACTCAGATTATTCTTACACCCCCTAGTTATAATCCCTTAACCAAACAAACTATTATTTTTCCTCATGCTATTTTTCACGAAACCATAGTTCCTTTTGCCACTCTAAAATCTCCTACTCCATCTCCCGCCCCTAGCTCATTGCTCACTTTACTAAACTTTTCCTTAACTACTCCTTCTCATTTAATACCTATACCAATATCTCCTATCTCCTCACCGATCCCTTCCCCGAGCACTCCCACTGTTGACATTAATTCTTCTACATTTATAGATACTAATGCTATTTGTGAGTCTTTGGATGTTTTACCTTCTGTCAATTAAAAATCAGGAAATAAATTAGTTGTCTCATATGTCCAACTAGCTCATAATTCTCTCAACACTCATGCAATGCAAACACGAGCAATGTTTTGAATTTTTAAACCCAAAGCCTTTCTCATCACAAATTCATCAATCGTTCCAACTACTCCTACAACTTACCTTGAAGCTTCCAAATACTCTGAATGGAGATCTCCATGAGTGAAGAATTCAATACTCTCCAAGAATAAGGTAAATGGTCCTTAGTACCTTGTCTTCCTTCCATGAATGTAGGTTTTTTGCACCAAATTAAATCTTGATGGTTCAGTTGCTTGTTACAAAGCTCGCTTGATTGTAAAAGAATATCATTAGGTTGAAGGTTTTTATTTTGACGAAACATTTAACCTAATCATAAAAAGACCAACTAATGGGTAATTCTTGATCTTGTTGCTCAATATAATTGGTCCTTAATACCCAATTAGATGTCAAAATGATTTTCTCCATGGTCTTCTCAAATTGGCTTTCAAGATAAATCATACCCCACTCATGTTTGTCTCCTTCACAAAAGCCTATATGGTCTCAAGATGGCCCCTCCTGCCTGATTTGATCGATTCACATCCTATTTATTTTCTTTGGAATTGTTGCTTCTGTGACTAACTCCTTTCTGTTCATTCGTTCAGTTGGATCTTCTCTTACTTACTTATTACTTTATATGGATGATATTATTGTTATTGGCTCTAACTTCTCTTACATTTCTGTACTAAAAAAGCAATTAGGTCTTGAATTCTAACTATCCGATCTTGGACGCCCTTGAAGTATTTTATGGGCCTCAAAATTCACTCATTCACCATTGGTATTTTTGTCTATCGAGCTAAATATCTCATAGTTCTCCTTACCACATTAGGCATGACCTCTGCAAAATCTTGTGCGCACCCATGTCTACTATATTTGATTTACATACCACCACTCCAACAATTCATGATCCATCTCTTTACGGTCAAATTGTTGGCTCATTACAATATCTCACTTTCACTTAGCCTAAAATTGTCTTCTCTGTAAACCGTGTAAGTCAATTTATGTATAGCCCTATTTTGTTCACTTTTCTACAGACAAACGCATACTTTAGTATCTATGTGACACTATATCTCTCGGTATTTTTTTTCTTTTGCCAAGGCAATTTGTCCTTAAAAGCCTTATGTGACTCTGATTGGGTCGAAGACACTTTTGTTCAATGCTCCACATCTTGATTCATTGCCTTTCTTGGTGATAGTCTCATATCTTGGTCCTCCAAAAAGTAGTCCATTATATCTCTCTTTGATGCTGACGCAAAATATCGTTCTTTTGCCACTACAACTGCATATCTTTACTAAATCTAGCAAGTCTTTTGTGATCTTCATGTTCCTCTTCACACTCCTCCAACCTTATGATGTGATAATGTTTCTGTAATATCGCTAGCTAATAATCCAGTTTTCCATGTTCGCACAAAACACATTGAAATTTATTATCATTTTGTTCGTGAGAAGGTGGTTCGTAAAGATATATCTCAATTTGCTGTATTTCTTATAAATATCATTTGGTCGATCTCCTCACAAAGCCCTTGTCTTCTCCAACGTTTTTACATCTTTGGGACAAACTTTTGACTTCTCTATCGTCTTTAGTTTGTGAGAGGATATTCCAATATTCACAATCATGAGAATAATGATGCCTTAATTGTATATTTGATTGTATTGTTATTTTTGCCATATGTATTCTCATGTAATGTGTATAAATACCAATAATATATCATGGAATAGTCAAGCAAATTAATTTCTCAATTACTATCTTATTAGTTATTTTAGTTGCTCCCCTCTTTATTTTATCTCGATTATAGGTCATAACAAAACCTATATTGTTTCTTTTCAAGATAAAACATTCTCAAGCAAACTTACCAATCACATTTTTCTCAATGAACCAGAAAATCTAGGACAATCTTTTGGATAAGGTAAACTCTTTAATTTCTATTTCTATTTGTAAAGAGAGAGTGACATTAGGGCCTAATAGCCTCAAAACTTTGTTGTGAAATCATCTGAGTATGACCTCAAGTTTATTTCCATTGTATTAATTATTTAATCTTTTCCTTGGTATTCAAATACGTATGTGTTGTAAGGAAGTGATAAAATTAATCACTTTTGTTCTACCTAACACACACACTTGGTTTTATTTGCTTTTATAAAATATTTGGCACAAAAATAGAAAGTTTAAAAGATTTTAATACACAAAACCTTATAATTATAAGTTATATATCTTTTAAATTTAAAAAATCTACTCGATACAACTTTATACACTAAAGTTAGGATCGATTAATCAATAATGTTTATATATATATGGTAATTTCTCATTACATATGTTTACAACTTATTTGAGAATATACATTTTTTTTCTTTCCTGAAATAATTATTCCAATTTGTGTACATTTAAATTTGTTGTTACCATGAAGAAATTAAAAAGGTTAATTAAATTATATTTATTTGATAGAATACTCAAAAAGAGAAAACTTAATTATTAACCAAATTCATGTGCATTGATTCTCAATAAAGTTATATATTATAGTCTTGTATTATTAGGTGTAATATTTGTACATCTTAATTAGTGAAAAGCCAAAAAAGAAAAAGAAAAAGAGTTTATAAAATGGTTAATCAATCATGAAATAAATAAATAAAATAAGATGAATATGGTAGAGATGCAACTATCCAAAGCTTATGATAACTTTTGATTGCAACATTTGAATGATAAAAAGTTTCTTTTTTCTTTTTGTACAATTCCAATCAATTTACCAACACTATAAGAAACATCCATTTTCCTTTCTTTTATTTATTTATTTATTTATTTTTGTTTGTTACCACTTCCCACTCACCTTCCTACCCATTTTTATTTTATTTTTAAAAATAAAAATAATAAAAAGGCCTTTTCTATTGTCTTCTTCAATCATTCAACATTCTTTCCTTAACTCACAATACCACATGGTTCCCATTTCTTCCATCCCTAATCTTAGATTCTTCTTATCTATCCTTCTTTCTTTTCTTTTCTTTTTCTATTTTCAAAATATTTGGTGATTTGTAACAATCCAATTTATATTTATAGTAATACTTTCATTTTCAATGCCATAATTTCTTTTGTTACTTCTCTTTTGGAATTATTCATTCAGCATCATTTTTTTAGATTTTGTATTTTTACTTCTTTTAAAAAACGCTGCCTTATTAGTGTGGATCCAAATAATAAACTTTCCCATAAATATAGCTCTAGTATTGTAGCGTGTCTATCAATATCACCATAGCGACTTTCTTGAAATCACAATAATTTATTATTATTCAATTGTCGAGATTGAAAAAATATAATAAATTTGTAATTCAATAAAACATTGTGTACAAAATATTTATCATGAATAAAAAAAACTATTTATTTTTAAATGATCATTTCATTAAAGAAAAAATAGATTTGAGCATTTTCAATAAACATCTTGTCCGATTTTATTTATTTCAATAAGAATTTAAAGTGACAATTTTTTTTTCATTTAATAATAGTTTTATTTTCTAAGATTTTGCAAATCAATTTCATTATGTATTCGATGGGATATTTATATCGATTAATAGTTAATTATGTTTAAAATATTTAGAACCTATTTTCGAACTTGATTATTGATCAATATGCTACATAAGTTATATTTATTTTGAAAAAAATTATATGAGAGAAAGAGATCGAACCTCTACGTTTTGTCTTCTCGTTTTTACTATACAACATTTAATTATTGTAGCATATATTAGAATAAAAATATTCATAAAAATAACGAATAAACAATTAAATGTAACGAGTGATATTGTATTGATTAATGGATCAATAATATATAATTTAACTCTTTGGTTCGAAAGGACCAGTAGTTAGACACTAATTTGAAAATTGAAAGGCCAAACTTTCTTATGATATAGATTAATGATATTAAAATTCCTATTATTTATAATAAAATTTGTATAAATTATTATAACACGATCAAGGTAAATATTTTAAGCAAATAATGGAATTTAAAATACTTATTAAATATAGCTCCTTAAAGTAAAATTAAACATCAGTCATATCGAGTAAATGCATAATATTGAGACTAATTTTAAAATTGTAAAAATTACTTTTGTTTTGTTTCAAAATTTCAAAATTACTCTAAGTTTACAATTATTTTAATGTTTAATTTCATAATTTTAGATGTGATTTTCATATCTTTCTAATTTGTTTTAAATGACTAAAAACATACTTTATATAATGATAAAATAAACAAAGTTAAATTGAACTATTTTAAAATCAACTTTCAAAAAATTAGGAGATTTAGATATATAAATAAACTCAAAATATAAAAAAAAAATTAAGACAATATATTTCTGCCAACGATAATCAATAAAATAATAAAAAAAACAATAAATCAAACTATCTATAAAATATAGCAAAATTTAGAAAAATAAATCTTTTTTGCTATATTCTGTCAATATTTCAACAAATTTACCAATCAATGATAATTTACCCTGAACTAAACAACCTTAATTCTACAAATATTTTTCCTAATAATTTTTTATACATTTTTTTAAATCACACAATTTAATTTCCAAACCTTAGTATATAAAAACTAGAGTAATTGTTATAATAGAAAAAGTTTGAAACTTGAAAAGTTTTAAATGGGATATTAGATGAATATAACAACAAAAGAAAAATTATTTTAAATTACAAAATACATACAAATATTTACAAATATAACAAAATATCACCATAAACTATTATATATGTTTATCATGATACATATATAAACACACATAGTAGTTTATCTTAGTTTATTGTAGACGGCAATATTTTATAAATAATTTAGTTTATTTTACTTTATTTAAAAATAGTCCAAATAAAAATGTATATATTATTTAGTATTGAAACATTGTAAAAATAAAACAAAATAGAAACAAGGTCAAACAAAGATTTGATCTTTATCTATGTTTTAATGAAGTGGGTGGGTTTGAAGTTTTGAAAAATTAGAGGCTAATTAATAAATCCCACAATAAAAAAATGATAATAAAAATCATCTTTAAATCATAAATCATCTTCATTCAAAATTAGGCTAATTAATAAATGCCAATTAAACATTTAAAACCATCTTCTAAAAACGTAGCTATACATGCATGAAAAAAGAAATTAGGTTAAAAAGAATGTTCAAACTTAGGTTAAAAATATATAGACTTTTCACACTTAAAAAAGTTAACACCTATGAGTATATATAGTCTCATCTAATCATAGGATTGTAATGTTTATAGCACTCTGTTTCAAAAAAATAAAAATAAATCCAAAACTTTAATGAACATATTCATTTTATTGTTTGTTTAACAAGCAGGCCTATTTTATTATATTTTAATCTTAAGGCTAGTAATATGAATTAGAGTGGTCAAAAGAAAACTTAGCTTAACGATAGTTGACAAAAAAAACCTCTCATTCTCAAAAATTTAAAATATATACTTCCATACAAATCATGTAATATTAAAGTGTATTTCGATACGTATTATGTTGAATCAATCATTCTTCTTTAGTTGCTTTTGAATTATTATAACTTGCCATCGATCTTTTAAATTATGTATCTAGATATATTAGATAATTTTTTTTTGTGTATCATTGACCTATACTTGACAAATATCTCTTAAATATATTTTTTTGTGCAATATTATGGAATTAGAGAATTGATTGCTTTTATATACTCTCGGAATGTGAAATTTCCATACTTAATCAATGATATGGATTTTTTAGCCTAATCTCATATATTTTGTGCATATTCGGCAATATTGAAACAAACCCTAGTTAAACTCGTACGCTTGAAGAATTTAATTTTTAACAAATCAATAACTCAAAACACCTAAACGACCCTAAAATAATGTGTGATGCATCAAAATCAAAATCTTCTTAAACCTAGGCTTTTTTAATCTATACTAAAATAGTTAATATCATAATATAGTTGAACTTAAACTAAAACAATTTGCAATTTAAATACAAACTATTCAACTTCGCAGACTATTATAACCTCTCATATGTTATAATAACTACAAGTTATAATGACCAACAACGATGCGTCCTAAACAACCTAGCAATGGATTTTTTTGTTCTTTAAATTTAAATTTGCTATTAAATAATGTAAGTCAAGTTCTAAAAAACCAAGCTAGTATAAAATAAAAAATAATTTTGTAAAATTTTGTTTTAATTTTTATAATTTGACTAATACAAAGGAATTCTACAATTTGGAGTTAAGGCACAAAACAGAGCACACAACATAACATAATAACAGAACGTCCAAAAGAAACATCCCAAATTGAAACCGATACCTAAGAAACCAAGAAAAAAAGAACCACAAATAGAAAAGAAGGAAAATAAAAAACATCCCAAATAGAACAAACCCCACAATTAAAAATTATTTTATTAAAGATGAAAATCATACTTAAAAAAAAAAATTAAAAGACAAGAAGTATAAATTTTAAAAATAGAAGATTAAAAACAAAAAGGGCCACTAAAATTTGGGTATTAAAATTGTAATACATACACCATCTAATGAACATATAAACCTGACATTAATAAGTTTGTTATTTTATAATAAATATACCAATATTTTCTTATTGTAAAATATATATATATACATACTAACTAATGTTTCTTAATTTCTCTAACCAAATTTGTTGGCTCAATTGAGTCATTCTCATTTACTTAACTTATAATTATAATTTTGATACAAGAATATAATAAAATAAGAAGAAGAAAAAAAGGATGTATTGATTTGAAAAGTTAATTTGATAAAACTTGTATCAAATCATGATCAAACACGTTGACATGCACCAACACCATCATTATTCTTAAATAAACGGGCAAATGTGTAAAAGATTGAAAAAGAAAGGGCATCAGACACAAATAGAAACAAAAAAAAAGTTTATATTTATTACAGAATTGCCCCAATGAACTGTTTTCTTCATATATTTCCAAAAGGTTTATTTTTTTTTCTGCTAAGGACCTTGAGTTAAAGACAAATTGAACTTTGTCACTTGTTACTCCTAAATAGTCAAAGTAGCTCTAGTAAGTAGTAATTAGGTTTAGTTGATTTGTATATGTAATTATGACTAATTTCTTTGTGTTACTTTAGGATCAGTTACATGCTTCAATGTCAACAAGCTATAATTAACATTGAATTCTTACATTCAAGCGAGACAAACTCAATTGAAGAGATTCAAATAATAGTGGAACAAAAGCTTCATAATTGATTTCAATTGATGCTACCATATGAAACTAATTGAACTTTATAATTATTTTATTTTGTAAAAACATATCTTAATTTTTTTTATTTCATTATTGGACCATAAATGTTTATTTGAGTGGGGTAAAATGACATTTTAAGTCCCCTTTCGTGCAATAGGATGAGTTTAAAGAAGGAGAACAAAATACAGTATATAGACTGATTTTTTGATGTTTTGAGATTTAGGGCTTTCAATGAATGATTTTTTTTTTTTTTGGAAGATGACAAAATTTCATCACCATTTTCTTGAAGTTCTTGAACTAGGGTTGCATGCCAATTAAAACATTCGGATAAGTTTGATAATCTTATTTGTGGAGTGTTTGAACTTGAAATAAGGAATTAGTTCTCCTAATCTTTTGTTTTTCAATCACATGATAATCCAAATCTAATCATTTTTCTTAGATTGTTGTCAAAATGATTGGGTGTTTTAAAATTTTATTGAAATTCACCAAATAGATTCCTAATTTTTAAATCCCATGGTTTGCATATCAATTATATTTCAACAATACCATAAAAGAATCTTTTAGTTACTGTTGCTAAAAATTGGTCGTGTATTTGTTTTGATATGTAGTATGTGGTGCCAGTTAAAAGTTATGTGTTTAAGACAACTTTTGGGATTGATTTTGGAACAAGTAAAAGTGATTATAAAATCAATCTAACTATCTTTTGTGTTGATCACTGAAATAAATTATGACTATATTCACTAAAATTGTTACTAAATCACACGACTATTTCACACCATTTTTAAAATAAGTTTTTACTATCCTTTTTATTATCCTACAAAAGCAGAGATGCACTTTATCATTTAAAATTGAGATTTATTTTAGATATCTATAATGTGTATGAAAGAACCATTCCAAATTTTCAATGATCTCATGCTCCAATCTCTCTAAAAATCAAACTTATGCTTGGTTGGCTTAAAACAATCTAAGTTGAAGGATCATCTCCCAAATGATCTAACAACTCTTTTTTAATGTTGAAATCAATATAGCATCACGACATCTGGTAAGTAGTATTGCAATGCTACCTTTAGCATGAGCCTCAACATACCACAACGTTGAGCAACATTGCGAGTGTGATCTTTGGAGCATCATGATGATATACGTATCCTAGCATTGTGTCGTTGTCCTTGTTTGCTGCTCTTGAATTTTTTGTACCAAGCACCACTATTTCGAGTGTTGCAATGCTCTTAGAAGCCCTTCTTCAGCCTCTTTGTTTCTTTGTTCATGCCTTCAAACCCATTTTAACCTTCTCGACGCTTTTTTCCTTCTATACTTCATTTCAATTCATCCACATTTGTTCAATTACCTAGTTAAATGATCATTTAACAACAAAGAAAGCATAAAAAACATAATTATTGAACATGCATTGTCAATTAAAACCTAAGTTAAAGAAATTAAATCACTCTTAAAGTGTTTTTAAGTTTCTATCAATGTTAGACTTTTATGTCATTATTTTTGTTTCTTATATGTTTCGTTGACTTCTCATGTTGTTTCTTTGTTCTTTTGCATTATGCTTTTTCTAGAACGTTTGACTTCGTTTGATTGTTGTAATTTAGTTGAAAGACTAGCATTGTGATTGAATGATAGAATTCAATCAATAATAGAAATTTGGGGTTGACAATGACTATCATAGTAGTTAATCATTAATAGAAGTAACATTGATAGACTTCACTTCTACCTCCGATAGAGAAGTGATTTACTTTTATCACTAATAGAAGTACATAAACAATAGAAGTCTATAATTGCAAAATAAATTTTCAAGTTCTGTCGTTATAATACAATTTCTCATGATTCTAATGAGATGACTTAAGCTCGACCAACATATTCATCCGAGGAGTCTATAGCTAAATACTCTATTAAAGGTTGGATCGACCTTATCCAGATTCAAATAGTGTCTCAAGCCTATTGAATTTCATCTTAAGCAAAATTTAGGAGGTCAACATAAGCTCAGCTCAATTAACACCTATATGTACACGAGGACAAAAGATTTCAAGTTCAAATCTTCAATCCCAAGTTGTATTACAATATCCTTTTTTTAAAAAAAAAAAAATTATGCCTTCAAGGGGTTGGGTCAAAGTTGACCTAACGATGACATTGACTCCAAAACTGATATGAAAACCTTAGCGAATTGGCAATAAAAACGTCCCTCTGTTGTATGAGACCCTCCAATTCTCAATAACTAAAAACGTCCAAATCAAAATAATTTCAACACTAAAGATTGGATTATACACAAATTACCTTAAAATAAATATCTTTTATTTGTCCCAAGATTTAAATACCCCCTACAAATTTCCCTTGAATTCATGTTCTTACAAAGTTCAAGAAGCACCTTCAAATAAAAAGCCTAATGGATCCACGTAAAAAAAAACTAAACTATCCGGTCTTAAATGTTGTTAGAAAGGATAAAATTAGAAAATATTGAAACTATAACAAAATTATTAAATAAAGTATAAACAATAATTTGACATTGAGACGGTTTATATAAAAAACTTTCAATTATGACTTTTTCACCTTTATTTTTAAAAATGGTTGAATTCTTAATCCCATTCAAAAATTTAAAAAAAAAAATTAAAAAACTTTTTTCACTAGAAAACTCAACATTCAAACTTACGGGTGAAAAGCATTAAGATTTTACACATTTACCTATTGGTTTTCACTAATTTTCCATTTGTATTAATTTAATTTTGATTAAATTTATTTTCATTAAAATTAGAATCAATTAAATGATCCAGATCATAATTTACTTTAAATTAATTTAGGGAAAGTTAAAGACTTAAATAATAATAATAATAATAATAATAAAGGTAAAATAATCCAAGTGCAAAATGAAAATTAAAGGCAAAATTCAATAATAAAAAATTGAATATTTTAAAATTTATGGAACCAAAATGAAAATTAAATTTTAAACTCAAAACACATAGATAAAAGATTAATTTTCATAAATATAATAAATAGTTAGAATATTTACTGTCCAAGTAACCAAATGAAAAAGTCTATTAATATAATAAACATTTAAAATATTTATTTTTAAAATATAATAAACAGATAAAATATTCTAAATTTGTCATTCATTTTCATCATTTTCTTCTTGTCTTCCTTTGTGATTTTTTTCTCCATCGTCTTTCTTGTCATTTTTCTTTTCAAATTGTTATTTAGTTCAAGATCGTGTACCAAATATAAAATATCTATTTTTTTCTTTTCAAATTGTTGGTTGTTCAAAATCGTCTACCAAATATAAAATATTTTGAAAAAAACATCCTTTGAATTTGGGAGAAAAAAATAGCAAAATTGAAACGATCATGTACCAAATAATATTAAAATATCGTTTAGATTTGGTAGCCAAATTTAAAAGATCAATCATGTACCAAATATAAATGATCGTGACCAAAAATACTATAAAAAAATCGTTTAGATTTAGCTATCCAAATTTAAACGATTAAATATAAATGATCGTGTATAGTCAAATCTAAACGATAGTTTAACACTGATGTTAATTAAGGGATAGTTACAAATTTAGCAATTAGATTTAAAATAATTAATTATATAGCAACATTTTAAAAAAATTGTAAATATAGCAAAATTTGTTGAATTCTATTAACGATAGAAGTCTATCACCGATAAACCATATTGTAAATATTGGTCTATCATCGATACAAGTCTATCAATGATAGTTTTGCTATGTTTGCAATTTTTTAAAAAAATATTGTTATATCCTTAATTATTATTTCTAAAGTAGTCATCAATTACAATTACCTGTTAATTAATGATGAGACATTTTTTATATTTTTTACTGTAGGCCTCGTAGGCTTTTTTTCATTTTTAAAATTATTTTATACAGTTTAAATATTTTACCATTTTGTTATATTTTAAAAAAAATACTAGAAAAAAGTGACCTTTTAAAATTTAGTGATTAAAAAAATTATTCGTTCTTATAACACTTGGTATAATTTGTGCATGAATAAATAATATTTTTTAGAATATAATTTTGTGAAATTTTGCTTTTGAAAAGAGAAAAATTAAAACAGAAGAAGAAGAGAAACGAATAAGATACCAAAATAGGATATTTCGAAGTAAAATTAAATTTAAATAAGTTTTGATTATTACATAACAGCTTGGCAGTTGACCAAATTATACATAAACTTATTTCTATAATAAATAATAATAATTATAATGGTTAGTTGGCTTTGAAAGTTCATTAACTTTCACACCAAATGATTTATGATTTTAGACTTAAATAAGTACAATAAATTCTCATCTTTTCATTTTATCCCAAATTAATTGAGTTCATAAATTTACTTAGAATTGCCAAATCATTCATTTCAAATTAAAGGAGGGAGAGATAATTATGTACATTTTTCTATGCTCGGATTTCTATTCATTTTTAAATCACTTTAATTATGATGTATTTATATACACATACAAATGCATGCCAAATAAAAAATGGGTTAAATTATAAGTTGAGCTCATGCATATGTTTTTTTATTAAGAACACATTAGACATCTTTAAAATCTAAGAATATATAAGATAATTTTTTAAAAAGTTTTATACAAATTTGGAAGTTCATAAATTAGCCTTATATTTCTTTTTCAAAATATATATAAAAAATCCTCATTTTATTGATACTTTCATTGACATTTAGGTGAAATTAAATCCTCCACTTTTATATCTAAATCTAAGTATTATAAGGAGTTTTTTCTTTTCCTCAATTCAATTTCAAAAAATAATTATTACTTAGGCTGACATTGTTTTTCAATGTTATTTTTAAAATTTTTCCTTGGATGACCTATAAGACTTTAGATCAAATCATTGGCTTACAAAGTATATGATTTTATAAAATGAATTATTATTTAAAACTCAACTATGACAAGATCTCAAATAAGAACACTAAAAATATATTTAAAACAAAATAGGATACTGTTCATCATTCTAAATTTAAATACTTATAATAATATAGGAATAAAATCAATATAGGATTTTTTTTTTCTCAAGCTCAAAACTAACACTTTGCAAAAGTATTAAAAAAACAAACCAAGTACGGTTGAAGGGACGATAATAAAATGAGTTTGAATTGTAATATAATTCAAAACTAGCATTTGAATTTGGTGTTTTAGACTTAATTTATAAATCAAATTCATTCTATCCTTACCGTTTTCAATCTAATTTTATTTCTCAATGTTTCCTGCCTTACAATCTTATCCTTTTTTGTTCTGGATTTTTCACAGCATTTTAACATTTTCTCAAATTTCTAATAATTTTAATTACATCTCATTTTTCGAAACAATCTTCGATAATTAACAAATAAAAATAAATATGAAATTTAGTATGGTACATAAATAAGGGTTTAATAATTAAAATAAAAAACATTAATATAAGCTAGAAAAGATAAATCCTTTCATCAAAAATCAAATTCTTCCTTTAATCAGAAAAGAAAACACACACTTCAAAAAGAAAAG
>JBBPDI010065246.1:0-19433 GCA_037974545.1 Cucumis variabilis
TATAAGAAGGCGGAGGCTGGGTCAAAGCATATCTTACTTCATAATCTGACTGAATGAGGAATATTCTATTATGTGGTATTCAACAAGATCGTTGTGTCATCCCCATTAAGCAAACCTTCTCCTTGGGTAAATTAGCTAAATTATACATAGACAAAATCGTGAACCAATATGAAATGCCAGTATCCATAATCTCAGACAAATTTATACTTCACCTCCAAGTTTTGCCCAAAATTACAAGAAGCAATAGGAACTAAGTTGCAATTTAGCACTGCGTTTCACCCTCAGACCGACGACCAATCTGAAAGAACCATACAAACCTTAGAAGATATGTTGAGAGCTTGCACCCTACAGTTTAAAGAGAGTTGGGACAAACACTTATATTTAATTGAATTTGCTGGCAACAATAGTTATCATTCTAGTATTGGAATGGCTCCCTACAAAGCATTGTATGAGAGATGTTGCAGAACGCCAGTTTGTTGGGAGGAAGTAGGTGAGAGAAAAAGGAAGCTTAGTCTTAGATTTATAAAACCCTTTTCAATCTCAAAACGCTTGAGGCATGTTGCTTATAAATTAATCATACTCGCAAAGCTACCCAAAATCCATGTCTTCCATGTGTCTATGCTAAGGAAATACATCTTGGATCCCTCTCATGTACTCCCAAAACAACCCACCAAAATAAGAGAAGATCTGACTTACGAGGAAAAACCATTGCGTATACTAGACAGAAAAGTAAAAGTACTAAGGACAAAAGCCATTCCTATTGTCAAAGTATTATGGACTAATCATGGTATTGAACAAGCAACATGGGAGAATGAGGATCAAATGAACCTCAAGTACCCTCAACTATTCCCTTAACCTACAGAATTTCAAGGACGAAATTCCCATAAGGAGGTAGTTGTTATGAGACCCTCATCGTGTTATGAAATCTGGCGTAAAAGATGTGCGCGACAAGGATAGCTAGATGAACAAGAGGGAGGTGAGTATCATCAACCGCAAACTAACCACGTGTTATGAAGAAGTTATGCCTTAAACTAAGAAGGCATTGAGAGTTCCTTCCTTTGAAGGAAAGCGACATCATTTTATTATTCCCATGAAGTCGGCAATTGATTTGCCTCTACTGCCCAATCAAGGTCAGGATAAGTAAGTGTCAGTACCACGTGGTGTTTTGATATTTGAGGATTCTCATCATCGGCCATAAGTAATCATTCTGATGAAGAAAATTTCCCAAAAAGAGAGAGCTATAAATAAAGGATCTCTGGTCAGTTGTTGTAGGATTTAGTTCACTTAAGAAGAATTAAGGCAAGACCGAAGAAAGACAAAAAATCCTCTACTAATTTCATCTAATGAAGATCGTGAGGAATTACTAAGGGATTTGAAGTCAGGGACTATCCAAGAAGATAATTTGGCAGTGAGTGGTTTATCTAAAAATGTTTGTAAAACCCTTGAATTCTTATCTAAATTTGGAATTTCAAACACATTCATATTTTAAGTCTTAAACTATTAATTTCCTACCATAAAACTTTGAACTATATGTTGCATATGATTTTTTATATTGTAACGACCCAACTTTTGGAACTAAACTGTGGTCATTACTTTAATAGAAAAACACTTCTTTTAAACATGAGTCTTTATAAAATTCATCAAAGTCAAATAACATCAAAAAAACCTTTATTTGGGCCCTATTTCAATCAACCAAAATTTTAGAAGTATAGTTTTCAAAACAAAAAATCATAAATCTGTTAAGTCACAAAAATTTTCTAAACAGTCTCATGTCCTAAAGAAAACAACAAAACATAGGCGGAAGCATTTTGAACGACATTCCCTATGGCAGTCATGCCTCCTTTTTTCCTCTCATCGGTCTGCCTCCTTTGTTATCTTTGCCTGAAAAAGTTAAACATAAAAGGGTGAGTACAAATATATTTAGTAAGAGACCTACTACTGGTCCCGTTAGGAAAAAATAAATTATTAACTTCCTAATGGAGTACCTTGCACAGTCACAGTCTTGTGATCCCGTAGGATACACATATTAGTCTAACGCCCCAAAGGACGCATAAATCAGTCTAGTGTTCTGCAGAAACACATATCAGTCGAATAATCCCGTAGGATAAAAAAGGTGGTGATTTCGTAGGACACTTGCAAGGTAACTACACAATAGGATAAGTAATAATTTTTTCCCTCAGTCCATTCTCTTATCTTTACAGTCATTCACAATTCATTCTCATAACCTCATCGCGTAAACTCTTTACTTAACCCCTAACAGTCATCGTACTCTAGTTCAGCCCCCAAAGCCAGTAAAGACATATCGAAACATTGGTCAACTAGCTAAGTACCATAATATTCCCCCTAAGTCAATAAGAGCACAACCACACCATCTCCTCAGTTCAAAAGAATACGGCCAAAACAAAATATCATACATTCAGTCAAAACAAGAATTCACCATTTCAAACCTACCCCTTATAAGAATAATCATCAAGTTTCAGTCATTCATCATTCATATGTGTATATACACATGTCCAGTCAGACACAACAATGCACTCAATTACCAAGTTCACATCCGTCCATACATAGATATATATTTTCTTCGTCGAACACAACATACAATAAACAATAAGTCTACAATCAAAAGTGTATATCACAACCATCATTCTTTCTCAGTTCAGATATAGCAACATTATCCATCACATTCAAGGCTATAGGTGAGTCCAGTAGAAAGCCCCTTACCTCAAAGTTACTCAAACTTCTCGAACACTATATCCAACGAAATCAAGTCCTAAACATAAAACAAGCATAATATCAACATCTTTCTAAATAACCAGTACATTCAATTTACCTTATAAGTAGATTCCACCACTTACCCAAAAGTAGAGAATTGAACTCCAACAAAGCTTATTGCAAAACTCAAGAATTTTAACACCAACGCCAATAACGCCTTCAAAATCTATCATTTAAACCAATAACCATCAAAATTTATCGAAATCTTACAACGCAAAACCATAAATCCTACAATTTTCATTCTTACCACCACTATCCAAAGTATGGTAGAAACTACAACGATAAAGGATCGAATTTGCATGTATAAATCGGGTTAGGTAACCAACAACAACTAAATCACAGTCGACAGACGAGGAAGAGGAGTGGCACTCCGCAGCGAGCAGTTGTCAATTGGACGATGTGGTTGCTGGTCAACTAATGTTGACAGCAGGTGCAGCGTGGAGCTCCGATCGCAGACAGACGCTGCTGCTTCAGCTTGGCCACGTGAATGGAGAGGGACGAATGTCACAGCGGTCAAATCTACACCTACAACTCAGGTGGATGTGAAAAGGAGAGAAAGAGATTGGAGAATAGGGTAGCGCGACTTCGTCGTCGACCGACTGTAGGGTTAGGGTGCGGCGGTGCGACGAACGAAAGAGAGGAAGATGGGACGGTGGCGGCCTGGTAGGGCAGAAGAAGAAAAAAAAGTTTGAGGGGGGGGTGCGGTCTCGCGAGGAAGAAAGGGGAGGAAATTTTGAATTTCTTTTCCCTTTTTGTTTTAACTTAATAATTAATAAAATAATAATAATAATTAAAAAGTATATTAATAATAATTATTATTTCTTATTATATCTTAAACTCTTATTCCACACTCTTTCCAACAAATCCAAAATATAATAACACCCCAAAAACTTAAGATCCATAAACCAAGACAATTGATATAGTTAAAAAGGAAGATAAAAATATTACCTTGAAGTTCGGGGTGTTACATATATATCCTTAGCTCTGAAAATGATAATTTTATGAATTATGATGATATAATAAAATGGCTTTGTACCCTATATAGTAAAAATACTTTATCCTTATTGTGTGATCTGAGATAAAATGTCTTATTCTTGCTGTGTGATGACTTGGAATAGGATGTCTCATACTTGTTGTGTGATCTAGTATGTAATGACCTTTTTTGTTGTGTGATTTGACATTCGTGGATGAATCATGCACTATAATTATGATAAAATGTTGTCGCGTTGAGACCACTCCGCTTAACATCAATTCAGCGAAAGAGTATGGTGAACGCTTGAGTTGGAAAAAGGGTACAAATAAATTATTAAATACGCAAAGGGATTCTATGAGATAATTGTACAAAATGAGTGTTATGAATGATTTTGAGAAAAATGAAGTATTAATCACCTAATAAGAAAATAAAGAAATTGTTGTTGGTGGCTTCCATGATTTTTCTTCTTGATGGCATAATTTGAATAAGTATTTCTCTTTATTTTATTGTGTGATGAATTTAGGCAGAAAGAACCCCAATCACTAGATATTTTTGTCTAACATTTCAATTGTTTTGTTTTACTTCTCCCCCTCCCCCCAAGTGGTGAGGAACATCTAACTTTTGTCCTTCCATCCTAATCGTCTGACATGCTACCCTTAAATCGCATCATCTATTTTGGTAGTGATCACTATCTTCTCGCAAGCATTCAAGAAGCTAGACGAGAGAGTTAAGAATTCATAGTGTAGTTAAATTAGAAAGTCTATTTTGTATTAACAAAGTGCTACGTCAATGTATTCCACTTTTACTAGTAATGAAATTATCGTATTTTGATGGTCTTCTCATTCGCATTATCTTTCTTTTATCTCATCCTTTCTGTCTGTTTGCTTACTAAGCGATTTGCACAATATCTCGAGGAGAGAATTGTGTAGAAAGCTTAAGCGGTCACACCCTCACTAAATCATAAGGACATATTTTTTAATGAGGCGTGACATCGCCTTTTCTTACTTGGCCTAGATGATTATGCATCATGTGTTATACTTATTGGAGTGGATGACATGTCCTCCCCCGATGGTGGCTAAAGTCTATGTGGATTTGGAATATCAAAGTCTTTGAGATTAATGTCCATGTCATTTTCCTCAATATCTGCAGTTTGTGAGCCCATTTCAACGAGAGTCTTACATCTACCACAAGGAGCCCTATCTCTACCGAATAAAATTTCCAAATCATAGAAGTAAGGAAATAGTTTGTTCAGTAGGCTTCGAGCAATGGGGTGTCCCTACATGGAGTTGACAAATGTAAGTATATTATATTTTACCTTAACCCATCCATTTAACACAGTTTCTCTGCCTCAATGCACTTTCGTTTCTTATTCCAACCAAACCGACTATACGTTGGCCTCATCATCTCTGCTATGGCAGTGTACTGCTTCTTCAAAATTTTCACTCTCGACTTTAGATTTGGAGTTACTTGTATGTTGTTTCCAGGAATTTTTTTTCATTAGTTTTTGTGCCGTACCAAATATCCCAGTTTGTATGTCCCATTATCAGCCTTTCAGCCACCTTGCTCCACTAGTTGTAGTACGCACTCAACTAATGCCTCATTCTCAATGGTTGTCCATCGCTGCTTAGTGGCTTTTGAATTTGTTGATGTCATATAAATTAGCAAATGAATTTTAGAAAAAATGTATACAAAATTTATAGGTTCATATATAGATAGATTAGTTCTCATAATTTTAAGGGAATCCCCATGTGTTTCTCACTCCAATTACACACACACAAAAAAAATAGTTCAAGTACAAATCTTGTGATAAAACAACAAAATTATACGAGAAACTAAATTAAACTACATATATTTGTCCTACATTATTCTAATCCTCAATATTTAGTTTGCAAGATTATCCCTCCATTTTGTCCAAACATTAGTCGTTTCCATGAAGCTTATATTCTCATTGTTCGTCTCTCTTGAATCACCTTTACCGAAATATGACTCCTCAAATGTTACCTCTGAACCTATTTCTCTATGTATCAAGTTATGTGAGGGGCAATATGCTGTTATTATTCTACATTGTATGTCTACAGAGTAATAAGATCTTCCTCAGAATGGCGTACCGATCCTTCAATGATCCAAATGCTCTTTCAATAACGTTTCTAGTAAAGGAATAACTCATGTTAAATAACTCTTTCGAACATGTTGGTGGGTTTCTTCCACGCCATTCAGTTAGATGGTAACATTGACCTCAGTATGGAGTGAGAAATCCTTCAGCATTTGGATAATCAACATCCCACAAGTAGTAGTAACTTGCCCATTTTGCTCCCATAATGAACTAGTAGGGTATACCATATTAAATGAGCATATAGTCTAACACCACTGTGTGGGGAGAAGAGAATGCATCACTTTACCATTTGGGACTTTTAGACCAGTAGGTCGTGACTTTGCATTTCTAAGTAGCCTCGAATCAGATGCAGACCCTTCCCATCCAGTCATGACAAATATTCACCATTTTGCAAACACACACCAAGTACATTTGTGGTAACGTCACCCTTTCTAGACCTATACCTTAGGCGATCACTCACACTTATATTCACCTTGATGTGTATACCATATAATGCACCTAAACAATCTTGTTAGTGGATAAAGGCATTTTATTCGTCATTTTATAGAAGCACATATCCACTGTAAAGTAGTGACAGGCCAATTATATACATAGAACCATCGACACTTCTCGTGAAAACATCAATGGGTCACTGGATCAGGTTGTTTAAGAAAGATTTCATGGAGTCTAAGAATTGAGTTGAAATGTCTTGACACTGTCTCATCGGACCTTGCAAAATGTCATCGAGCTACCCCATTCTTAACATTGTGTGCTACAATATGCAAGAAAATCGCAACCATCTCTTCAATGTCCACATATTGAGTGGCTTCCAATCCCCCTCTTGTTCTTAACATAGTACACAAGATAGTAAAACATCTTCGATCGAATTGTGTACTCTCTCGACAAGCTAGATCGCTTTCATAAATTAGATGAAAAAAGTTAAGTTGCTTAATTTGGTGTCTTAGTTGTGGTTATTGATTTTTTATTCTTCTATCTCCAAGTCATATTATCATATTGAACATGAGCATTGATTGTTGTTGTATTGTGAAAATGACAGTAAGTATTGCAATCAACTCGGGTGGTTCTATGTACATGCTATCTTAGTACTTTAATTAACGTAGGTTCCTAACAAAACAAAAACAATTAAGTTCTTAGTACACGAGGCTCCTGAAATCCTAATATTCTTTGTTGCCTAATATTGTTTGTTACCAACATTGGGTTCTCCAACACAACAATCTATTTTGATGGTTCAAGTTCTTTTGCTAGTGTCACAAAACTAAAATTGGTGTAATGTCCCCCTAAATAAATGACAAAAAAATGAATTAATCTTGATACCCATAATAGTGTGAATCTAATTATTGTTTTTTTAAGTTTTAGTAAAAAAATGTGTTTGTTTTTTTAGTTATGTAACTATTTCCTCTATATAATTTAGTTACGAAGTATGAAAATTTTCTTGATTTAGTTTTTATTTTAGAAAAGACAATGGTGTCTTTTTTAATTAAAAAAACTTGTGAGACTTACTTGAATTTAATTTAGCATTGTTTTTTTAAAAAATACAAGATTATCTTCTTTTACAATTTTTTTCTTAAAAATAAAAGTTTGAACATATTTTTTTATAACAAATTTACCAACGTTTCAAGAAGTTAATTTACCTTTCGTTTTAATAACCAAAGTAACAAAAATCCTTGTAAAAAATTTGCTTTACTTCTTTAATATTTTTTGTTATTTTTTACAACATATTCGTTTTCAGATTTTGAGTATTTAATTTTGTTTTTTAAAAATAAGTAAAAGCCAATCGTTTTTTAAATTCAGTTTTGTACAAATTTCATGTACTTAATAAACATTATTATTTTTTGTATAACAAGCTAATATCGCATCAACAATATAGTTATTTTTAGGCAAATTTTTTAAAGAAAAAAATTACAAACACACTCATCTCACTTGTTTTTATAAAAAGTCAATATCATTGTTATATACTCAAATACAAGTTTCAAGGGAGTTTTTTGTTTATAGAAAACATGTGTGAAACCCTTTTGTTTTTATTACAACAAGTTAACAATATAAGTTAACTTAAAAAGAAAAAAATTAATATTACAAATTACATTTCAAACAAGTATTCTCAAAATTTAAAATAAATAATATGACAAATATAACACAATCATAATATACAAAACATGAATGTACTAGTTTTTAAAAGTGTCCCTAAAGAAGGAGAATTTTTAAAAATAGTAGATTTTACAAAATATTTACAACCTATAGCAAACTATATCAATAATAGTTATTTATATGTTATAGTGATAGAAGACTATCAGTGGTAAAATTCAAAATTTTGCTATAGCTTGTAAATATTTTAATTTATTTTGTTATTTTTAAAAACGTCCCAACAAAGAAATTAAAAACCCAAAAGTACCATGTACAAATGTGGAAAAGAAAAGAACACATTACATAATAGTGAGTGTCTAAATGTGTAAGGTTAGATTTATTTTAAATATAACATTATTATTAATGTGGCCCACGTGCATTATATGCCATTTCATCTTTTTGGAGCCCATTATTTTATTAGGCTCATTAGAAAAAAAGATAATGTTCTAATTAAACACCATGATGGGTGATGTATCTATAAATATAACCTTAGATATTGGTCCTCTCACTACCTCATTCAAGTAATTTCCTCTTTACATCAAGAAAATTAATTATGTTAAGGAAGGCCAAGTGAGAGAAACACAATCCTTTAGAAGATTATTCATGGATCAAGGTATGTGATTCTTTATCTATGTTTAATTTATAAAATCATCTAGTTCAAAAATCTTGACACTTATTTATTACATCCAATGTTAGGATTTTATTGTATAATCATGAAACTAAAGTTTACATGTGGTATCAGACCCTTGATTAAGAACTTGTGATTTTACATGGATGATTAATAATTTGTTTTTAATGTTTCCACGACATGTTTTCATCAATTTGAATTAAGATTATTTAATTATCAATTATCATTTGAATTAAAAATTCTTGAATTATCATTTGAATTAAAGATTTTTTAATTATCATTTGATTAAAGATTCTTTAATTAAAGAAATTTAATGGTGTGTGTGGAGATTAATTATATTCTTATTTACTTCATTAATGTTACTATTTTTTTTCTCATGATTGAGTACTTAAATTTAAAATATATCAATTATGCATATTTAAATTTCATAAAGTTTGGAAATTATATTTTATTATCTTTTGTATTATGTTTAAATCACAAATAATTTAAAGCATGCATTTGTTTGTGATTATTTGATATCTATAGTATAGACAATTTATTAGTCACCAAAGTGGTCAAATTAGTAAGTGTTCTATAAATATCAAATTAAAGTTACATTAGTTCAATTATTAATGTTTGCGATTGTTTTGTTGCAATATGTCTATGTTATGAGTAATTTGTTAGTCACCAAGGCGACCAATGTAGTAAGTCGTATAGATATATATTCCATTGATATTATTTTGCAAATTAAGGAAATAATTATTTATGATTATTTTAATATAATATCTATATTATGAATAATTTGTTAGTCACCAAATTGGCCAAGTTAGTAAGTTCAGTAGATATCAAATTAAAGTTAAATAAATTACTCATATTTATGTGATGCTGATGAATTATATGATATTATGAAACATAAAGATATTAGCATGAGTATATTGATTTTCATTATTATAAAACATTTAAATTCCCCAAAGATAATTAGTAGTTTTATAATTTTCAATCTTATTATGGTTAATTGGAATTGTTTTGTCATGATGCCTATGCTATGAACCATTTGTTAGTCACCAAAATGGTCAAATTGGTAAACCGATAGACATCAAATTAATGTTGATTCAATTACTCATGTTCATTCGATGCTAATGAATGAGATGATATTATGAAACATAAATGATTTGTCGTGAGTGTATTGATTCTTCATTATTATAAAATATTTAATTTGTCCAAAGGTTGTTAATAGTTTATTAATTTTGAATCTTATTGTGATTAATTGAGGTGTTTGGTTCGATATTGTTAGTTATCCAAAGATAACTAATATATCTAATTTAAGCATTTAAATTACCAATTATGTGGAATTAAATCTAGCATCAATTAAGTATAAATATTGTACATTGGTGTGCCTTCCAAAGAAGAACTTCAGTATATAAGCTAATGATTATTTCATATTATCTAAATCTATGTTGTATCTTTATATTTATTTCTCAAAGCAATAATGTATAAGCATATTTATTTTGTAATTACATCATCTGCTTCTGTTTCTCTTCATTTTGCATGCTACGTCTATTATCAAGTTTAATGGACTCAATTTCTTTGATTGGTGCGAACAAATATGATTCCATCTTGGAGTTTTGGATCTTGATTTGACACTCTTAAGTGAGAAAGTCGATGCACTAACTTGTGCTAGAAGTGATGAGAATAGATCTTTCTATGACTTAAGTAAGTACCACAGTATTTAATGGTACCTTGTGGTCATAATTGTGAACCCATCTTGATGTATATAAAACTAGAAGATCCTACCTTGTGGTTACATATGGTCCACAGATCCAAGAATTGTACCATTAAGTGAAGTACAATATATGAACTTTCTCCCCCTTCTCTTCTCCGTTCAGTTTTGCGACCACCGCCACCCTCCAACCTCACACCGACGCGTCATCGTTTCTTCTCTAACTAAGCTCGTCGTTGGGTTGTCCTCTTTTTGACAAATCCGAAAACCCAGCCGCCGTCGCAGCCCCTTTCCTCTTCTCTTCTCGTCCGACGAAAACCCAGCAGCCATTGGCTTCTCCAGCACATTTTCCATCTGACTAAGCCACCCACAGATCCCCGTCGTGGGTCTCTGCACAAGCCGTCCGTAAGGCAGTCGTGCATCGCTCCTTCCAGCGGCGAACCACAAGCCGAGCCTCTTCTCCAAGCCAATTGTCAAATTCGTCTTGCACAGTATTTTTTCGTTTGGGTTCGATCGCCGCTGTCGCTGTTTTGTAGTGAGTTCATTGGTAAGGAGAAATTATGGGTTTTGAGGTGTTGTTCTTAACTATCATAAGCTTTAAGGTTGATTAATTGATTGGGTAATGTTGATTTTAAGGTGATTTTGGAGAGGTGGAGCTTGAATATCTAAGTTTCAAAGCAAGCGTCATTGGAAGTTTCGCGTCATTTGATTTGGGTAAGTTGTGAAGATTCACATTGGGTTGATTTTCAAGTGGTTGATGTGTTGGAGAAATCATTGAGTGATTATCTTGATGTTTAGGTTGTTTTTTGCGGACTTTGGTGCGGTTAGAGAGCTTACCTAACGTAAGGTAAGGGTTCTTGCTACTGGACTCTACTTTAGGTTTGAATGATGTTGACTATATGGATATCTCCGAACTATAGTAGACTCTATGATGAGTGCGTACTGTGGTTGACTGAAATATGCATATAGGGACGTAGGTACGACGATAAACATTGAGTATGGTTGTCTAATATGCACAAAAGTAGACTTGATGATAAATGTAAATTGTGGTTGATTGGGATGTGTGTGTGTGTATATATGGTAATATATATATATATGTAAATTGTGTGTGTGTGTGTATATATATATATATATATATATTATGGTTGTCATATGGGTGTATATGACGACAAATGTAGATTTTGGTTGTTTAAATGGGCAGATGTAAATTTGTTGACTGTCGTTTAGCTTGGGTGAATGACATACTAAGGAATGGAAAGTGTACTCATGAACTGAGTAGGGCATTAAATACATAGCTTGATTGTCTGATGTGATTAGCTATCAACGGGCACTGTGATAGGATTGAGTAGATTGAATGTTAGTGCGTTACACTAAAATGATTAAATGATGAAATAATTTGACTGTACTAGGAATGGACTGACTTAATGTTTATAATAGACTGAGGGGGAAATGTTAGCTTTGTCTATTGGGTAGCGTGTCTTGCAGGCGTCCTACGGGATCACCACATGTTGTGTATCCTTCGAGAGCACTAGATTGATATGTGCTTTCTACAGAGCACTAGACTGATATATATGTCTTGCAGGGCATTATACTGATTATGTGTGTTCCTACTAGATCACAAGACTGATAAAGTGTAGGGCACACCCAATAGAAAATTAACGGTTTTATTTTTCTCCTAACGGAACCAGTAGTTGGTGTCTTACTGGTATGTTTATATTCACTCTTTTATGTTTAATTTTTCAGGCAAAGGTAATAAAGGAGGTGGACCGACGAGAGGCAAGAAGGAGCCCTGATTGCCATAGGGGGTGTCCTTCAAACTACTTTCGCTGATTGTCTATGTTTTATGGATTTCCTTGGTAGTTGAGACTGTTAGGGGGTTTTTTTTCGTGACTTAACTTTCTTTTGATATTTAAAGTGAATTTTCAAACTTTGTCTAAATTAGGGCCTGAACCTTTTATAGATTCTCCTTGTTGTTGTGAAATTTTATTTAAACTGTCTAGTTTTATGTTTAAGCATGAGTCTAGTATTCAAGTAACCATCTTAGTTAATTCGAGAATTTGGGTCGTTACAAAATAAACACACTAAAAAATGTTAAAAAAATATCTCGACATTTCAGTGATGTTTCAATAATATTCACTAATTTGTAGCAATAAAGAAAGACCGGCAATTTTAACATGATTTTTTGTAATGTACATATGTGAATTCAAAGTTTACATAAAAAGAAGAAAGAAAGAAAGAATAGTACCTTTTTCATGGAATATTGTTGAGAGAGTGGAAGTTTGGATCACCGACTTTGTAGCATTTTTAAAAAAAAAAATTGTTAGATAACAAATGAGTGCTAGAAAATTTGATATCTTCCTTTTATGAAATCATTGAAATTTAGGAAGAAAATTACTGATATTTGATAAAAGAAAATTATTGATGTTTTGAATAAAATCTATTTTGAAAATTATTGATATTTAAGGAAAGAAAATTATTGATGTTCGGAATAAAATCTATTTTATGATAATTTAGGAAGAAATTTGATATTTGAGGAAAGAAAATTATTGATATTTGGAATAAAAACTATTTCGTCAAAATAATCATCGAAGACAAGATTTTAAAAACTCACAACCAAAGGTTGTGCAGGGGCACAACCACTACAGCAAAAGTATAATTTAGGCAAAATGAAGCTAAATTTAATATATATATATTGTAATCAAACATTTCAAAATCAATATTAAAATACAAAAATCGATAATTTGAGAGGGGGCACGTGTCCTTCGACCCCTTAATAAATCCGCCCCTGAATACCAACTTGAAAGTTTCTTGTTTTATCTCAAATTACAGCTCTGAATGTACCTAAGAGGTTTTGCTCTAATTTATTTTAACCTAAAGATGCTATAATTTTATGTGTAATAGATCAAGAGTTAAAAAATATACTTAAACTTTTAATATATTGTCATCCAAGTTTTCTAGGTTAAAAAGGTTTAATAAGAAAAAAAAACTTATTAGAAGAACAACAACAAGAAGAACAACAACAACAATTTTGCCAATAATAATTTTTCCATTTTCCTAATTTCAAATTTTTTGGTTATTTCTAAAATTGGATATTTAAATTTTGCTATTTTTCTCGTTGCCTCTATCTTTTTTTAGACCTTGCCTATCAAGAAAATCCTAATCCCATCAAGAAAACCCTAACCCCATCAAGATATCCAAAACAAATATAAAGTTTTTTTCGTTGATGGTCATTGCAAATCAAGAAAAATATCCCTTGATGGGCATCGTCCATCAAGAAAATCTAGTTTGATGTTTATCGCCACTTAAGAAATAGTTTTCTAGACGTTTGTGGACCATCAACAAAACTACAAAAACTTTGTCCATCAAGAAATCAACAATCCACGTTTTTTTTACATTTTTCTAATTTCTTTAACAAAATAAGGAAACTTTTCTTGACGTACACGAACGTAAAGAAAAATATTTTTCTTGATGGTCCTTTGTCATGAACATCAAGAAATCAAAAGTTGAGTGCGTCAAGAAAGGCCAAATTTTCAGTAGTGCTATAATCTTTATAATTATATTTGATATAAACATAGTATATATTTGAAATTAATAACTAAACCAAATAAGTACACGGTTATAATAATTTTATAATATATCATCTTATATACTAAATAATATATGAGATGTATATTTTCCTTTTCTAATATGTTTATCAACACAAAAAATAAATCATTGTATATTTTCGAAAAACTATAGAATTTGTAGACTAGAAAAATAAAAATGAAAATACATACAAACATTTGTACAAAACTTGAGCTATATAAAAACTGGAAAAAGGAAAAAAAATCATGTAAAAAACCATATAACAATTAGAATAAAAGAAAAAATAAATGACACTTTCTTGAAAAGACAAAAAACTAAAATCCTTATAAAATTTGTATCAAGTAAATATTTGAAAGACATAAAATTTAGAAATTCAGTAAAAAAAATACTTTGAAAACATGAACCACGAGTTCTAATAATTTTAAAGAAAACAAAAATAAATAAATAAATAAATTAAAATGTTAAATAAAAAATCAAAATATTGAAAAATTGGTAAATGGAAGCGGAAGCAAAACTGTGTCCCATATGACACGTCACAACCCTTTTCTGTCGATCACCAGCTTTCTAAATCCTCTATCTTTGCCTGAAATATTAAACATAGAAAAAAGTGAGTATATAAAAATATATATAGTAATGGACCCACTACTAACACCCTTAAACCCTAAACCCGTTAGGAACATAATAATAGTGTTGTGTGTTCGATGGAGCACAATTGAGCGAGTGAGCCATACGAACATCCTTAATCGTGTGAGTGATCTCATAGGAACACACCTAGCTGTGCAAGTGATCGTAGATACACACTTCATAAACATGTATGTGATACATAGGCACACCCCTAATCGTGCAAGCGGTCCTGTAAGAACACCCCTAATCGTGTAACTGATCCCGTATAAACATAGTATAACTAACCTCCGTGCATGTGATCTGTAGGTATATGCCTAGTCGTCTATAAGTGGTCCCGTGCAAACACTCCTGGTCGTGTGAGTGACCCCATAGATAAGAACACAGTAGAGGTAGGGTACAAGCTTAATAGCCAAAGTTAACAAACACATCTTAGTCAAAATCATGTATAATCAACATAATCATGACATGAATAATCAGTCATAATAGTCCATAAAGCATAACAATCCATAAAGCATGGAATCCATAAATCATGCTTAATCATCATGTATCATCAATCAACATTTACACATATTGTGCATTTTAACTAGCATCAATGCATAATTCAAAAGAATATGCAGTATCTTAAATTCAGTTCGAAGGTCTATTTGGCTTTTGATCTAAAAATCCTTCCAAAGGCTTGTGTCACACCTCACACCAACTGTCACTCCGTGCGACTAGATAGGGGCATGCCACGTAGACATCCCTCGCGTACCTCTCCCCCAGATGAGGTGCCCAACGTCTAGTAAGTGGAACACTTCAAGTCTTTCACTTATCACTTTGCAGCGGAAAACAACTCTTAAACTTAGCTCCGACGTCTAGCATGCACTTTGTTAGGACAACAAACCCCCTCAAATATCTCCACAATGGTATGATATTGTCCACTATATCCCTATGGCTTTACTTCTGGTATCATCACAAAAGACCTCATACTAATGAAGATAGTTGACCTCACTTTTAACCAAGATTATCCCCTTATCTAACAGATGTGGGACTTTGATTGGATTCACAATCCTCCCCTCAAACAAAACTACTACGCCTTAATGCTGGATTAAAAGAACTAATATACTCTCTAATGAGAAATGGCTCTAATACCATTACTATGTGGGTTTAGACATGATAGGATATTGCAAGGTGTAGAGAGAAAACATGAGGTGACAAAGAATAAAGAGATGTTGACATATGGCATACTAATATGTAATGAATAGGAATAAAGTGGCATGCTTATTGATAATGGGTGGGTTTTGCATGATTGACACAAATGAGGTGAGTAGTGTTATGGAAAAGAGGGTATGAAAGAAATAGTTAAATATTTGTTATGAAAAAGAGAAATATAATAATTTTTGCTATGGAAAAGAGAGTATGAAAGAAATAATTAAATATTTGTTAAAAATAATAAAAAATAATAATAAATTATTAAATTATTGGGAAATTTGTAAAGTATGGGTTGGAAAATTAAGGACCTATTTGGAAATAAGTAGAAGATTGAAACAACGTGGTAAACATGGAGAATTTTAGAATTTTTATTTAAATATCAAAATATAAGCTTTTTATCTCTCTAGATGAAAGACTGAAAGATACATTCGAAAGATGTCCTTCCTAAATCTCCTAGGCTCGCTTTTATACACATGATAGGAGTTCGGAGTTGTTTATGCATTGTATTTTACATGACACATTCACACTTTTACAAGACAGATCTATATTTTTGCAGGACACGTAGACATACACTTTGAAAGGAAAATTGCATGACACATTTATCTCTTATAGGATATGACACATACTTTCAAAGTAAAATCATCTTTCCATAGGAATTTGAGTCTTGACTTGGGGTTTTGACTTCTATTGATTTTGGTTGGCTAATTTTGTCTGAGTATGGATATGATTGAAGAAATTGGCAAAATCATCTTGATCTTCTTCTTCGTAAACATGAGAAGTGCTTTCTTCTTGACTTGTGGTGGACGGAGATGAAATCTATTGAATAGCAATATTGAGTTCTTCTTCATTTGTAACTTGAGCCATGACAGCCATTAAGTTTGCTTTCTAGGCTAAAAATTGTTGGCTTTTTTGCAAATTTGGCTTTGTATTCTGAGGATATATGGAAAACCATTTTTTGACTACATTCTTCACAGCGATTACTGTGTTGAATTTTTTTCCACAATTTAATTTGGTATGTATAAAAAAGGCGGGAGATATCATTGGTATGTGTGATAGAGTAATTCCAACAAAAAATTCAGGCGATATGAAAATAGTTTGAAAAGCGTAGGGTTTGATCAAAAGCGTTTGGAAAAATATTGTTGGAGAAGAATTTGAAACTTTCTAAAGGTGGATATGGTAGAATAGCCTCATTTAGGCCAAAAATGTCTCACCAATCATTAAACTATAATGAAAAATTTTGAATACAAGTTTTGCCAAACATAATGAACCAGAAATGATTAAAATTATTTAGCCAAAGTGCATCGTATCAGGATTGTTGATAATGATATAGGAATAGTTTTGGGAAATAAATTGATGTGAAAATCTTTTTTCAGTATAAATACTTTGATTCCATTTGGTTGGAGTTGGGACCCGCAAAATTTTGATTTTTGAAAAAGCTTTTTTATTAGGGCCTTCTTTATTTATTTCAATGGAATCGGTTTCCACCATAATATATTCATAAAACATATGAGTTTTTTTATAAATGGTTTGGAATGAAATAAAAATTTGATGGAAATATTTTTTGGACTGTTTCGAATATGGAATTTGCCAAATATCCAGGTTCTAGGATTGCGATTAAAGAAGTTTGAGTTTTATTGTGGCAGGACAAAGTATGGAGTATCGTTTTTTATGGGATTATTTTGAAACTTTTGGAATTTGGTTTGGTAATGGCTTGACCATATGTAGTAGGAGTAGATGACTCCTCTATTTTGATTGTAGATGGATTGATTATTACAGTAGCAGGCCTTGAAGGGATGGAAGATCCCAAAAGCTTCATTGAAGAAGAGTTGATAATTAAAGCAGAAGACCTTAAAAGGATAGAGGATCCCAAAATTTGAAACCAGTTGGATAATGGTAATTGTTGGAACTTTTTCTCTTTTTGATCCTCCATTGATCGTGAGGATTCTGAGTAATGTGAGTAAGAAGCTTTAGTTTGAGGGAGTTTAGCTTGTTGCTTTTGCTCGTGTTCTTTCTTTTCTTCTTTCATTGTTCTCTTTTATTCTCTTTTTCTTTTTCATTCTCTCTCTCTCTTTTTCCTTGTAGAAATTTTCTAGTGAGATAATCAGGAACAGAGTTGGTACTGTCTTTTATAACCTCTATTTTGAAATGAAAACAAGAAAGTATTGTTTGCCATCTAGTAAAAATTTATCTAGGAACAAAATTTTTAACATCGTTTTGTAAAACATCTATTGCAGCTTTACAATCAACACGTATTAAAAAAAATTATTTATTAAATCACTTTGAAATTTGTTTGTGCATATAACAATTAATAAGATTTGAGCTCCTTCAGCACTAAAACAAATGTCCTCAAGTTTAAAAAGATGTCATTGATCTCAGGCAGTTGTCTCGTGTTAAAGAACAAAAGCATTATGTAATATGATGTCGGGCTAAGGTTGCCCCAAGATGTCTCCGAGTTTAGAAACATAAGCTAAAATGGAAACTAAAAACTAAGACCTAGACACTTTTAAGTCATTTAGGAAAATATATTAGCCATAAATTAAAGAAGATGACCAACATGGAAGTTCCTTCACCACTCACCCTACCAACTCATTTTTTATTGGGGGTTCATTTTTAGGCCAATTAGTTTAAATTAAAGTTCAAGTTTCAATCATAAATGGAAGAATATTGTGGAATTTCATAAACAAGGAGCTCCCCTTCCTGGCTTCCTCAAGTCATTGGCAAAATGACAAGGCTTCGAACAGTCCCAATTTCTTTAAGGTTGTTCTGATACTCTCAAGGAACAAAAGTTTGTAAGAAAAAAATTATTCTAATATCCAAAGCATCTTATTTACGTCGTTTGACTTCTTTATCTTTATTTTCAAATTTTTAATAAAAAAAACACACTATCAAATTTTTAATAAAAAAAATACACTATCTCGATGATGCACTCGATCGAGAGAGACCGATATAAATTTAAAAAAAAAATCAAAATTTGGGAAAAATCTCGAAGTAGATCTCAACAAAGATTGACTCCAAGAAAAACAAAATTTATAAGTTTTCTAAAATTGTGTTATTTTTGAAATATAAAATAAAAAAATGCTATTTCTCAAAAAATTTCATCAACTTCTCGTACAGTAATTACCAACTCAACTCAACTTTGTATGTGAAATATGTCAATAATGGTTTGTTGCCAACTACTATTTAATAACAACTACAACTAAATTTTATAATATATTATCAAACACAATTTAAACAATTATTTAAATCCACTATCAAACTCAAAATATGAAATATAGTCAACTTTGTTTCGAGTTTCTATTTTGAAATTTTCTACCAAACAGCCTTTTTAACTGTCCAAGAACTTATTATCTGCTATGTTGACTGTTTTGGAACAAAATGAAATGAATCATTAACTAACCGATGCAAAGTTGAAGTCTGGAAAAAGAAGCAAATTATATAAATAATGTTGGGCTTATGCACTGTCTATCTCTACACATCTCTCAAAGAAATTGCTCTCTTCACCTGATGGTAACTAGAAAAATTTACACCACTCATCTTCCATCTATCAGTCCTAATGCACATGAACTAACAATACATTTGAAAAACTATATAATATAATCAAGTCATGTAGTTCTAAAAGTGGTTGGTGTGGTTCAAAAAAATGGTACTATTTCGTGACTACTGTGTTTTTCTCACTTGAAACTCCATTCTCAACTTGGTTGTCGAATCCGTGGTAAGGTACTTCGAT
>JBBPDI010065256.1:0-19421 GCA_037974545.1 Cucumis variabilis
GAATAGACTTTATGGGACCACTTCCTCAATCTGAAAACCATATGTACATCTTGTTGCCTGTGTTGGAATTTTTATCCTAAAACTCAAAGTTTGTAATCATATTCTATTCAATAAAGTCGTTTTTTAGAAATTGAAAATTATAATCTTAAATCCAATAAACTAAGTCCCGAGGCTATTTTTGAGTAAACTTGAACATTATGTGTAGACATAAATGTGGATCAAGTTCGAGTATATAGCTTAAATAGTCTATAGAATATGAATAATGGTTGGACACCTTATTTGGAGAAACTATGGATGACCCGCTTTATTGTAAGTAAACAAACGAGGTGATCCTGAATCGTTCATGTAGAGACATGAAAGTGGGAGCATTCTATGTAAAATACTTACATAAGACTGAACCATGAAATAGTCACTTTTACGTTATAACACCGTTTACTGCTTAAAATTGACTATCTTGATTATTGATGACCTAGGTAACTTAATCTTAATCCTGAGCTAACTATGAACTCCTGTTCACACGAGAATATCCTTAGATCTGCATAGGTGAGGGCAGCTCATCAGCGTTGGCCCAATAAGCCTCTCATTTAGAAGGTATGATTGGGTGGATAGCTGGGGACATAACATTCAAGACGAAATTCACTCTTATCCTCTTAAGCACTGAATCAAAGTCTTGAACAAGGGGCCCCACCCTCTCATTGGCCCAAGAGGGATTAAGTTTATAGGTTGGACCTTAAATCAATTGTTCAATAGTGGATTAGTAGAACTTAAGGAGCAAGATGTAGTCTTGGGGGTAAAACAATATTTTGACCTAACCGAGGTTACGAACAACCTGTGAAGGATTAACTTACTAATCATGGTTTTATCAAATGGACACTAATATATCTATAGTGTGGGGAGTGCAACTGCTAAACTTTAGTGGAATGACTCATTAGTTAACGAATGTTGATTAACTCGATCGAAAGAGTTTAGCTAGTTAATCTTAAATCGTTGGAGCCCATGATCTATAGGTCCATTAGGTTCCCCTACTAGCTCATATGGAATAAACTTAAAACAGTGTGATGGAATAAGATGAATTGTTCGAATTGGGAGAAGAGAGAGAAACTAACAAGTATATGTGATATAGCCGTCGGGTTTCAAATTAGAAATAGAGCTTTATGTTTACATAGAATTTTAAATACTATAAATATGAATACAAATTCATACTAGGAAGCTCGAAATTGATGAAAATGGTCAAAGTTGTAAAAATTTAAAATGTTGACTTTTTTACTTTGAAAAGTCAAACTTTGACTGGCCTTATATTCAAATGTGATTTGAATTTTGTAAAAATAAATGTAGATTCATGATCGAAAGGTCGGAATTATTCAAGATGGATAAAATGGTAAAAAGTCAAAGTTTGACTGTTGACTTGAAAGGTCAAATGACCATTTTACCCTTGGACTAAGTTACTGAAAAAATTTAATATTTTATTGGATAATCCTACTAACACTTAGTGGGATATGTGGCTACATGAGATGTAGACACCTAGCCCACTAAGTTCCACTAATTGTTAGTGGATTATTAGGTGTTGAGATTTGACCAACTAATTACATGCCATTTTGCATGGAATTAGGTTATAAATTGGGTTGTTTTCTTTTTTATTAAAAACTTTTGCTCTTTTGAAGTAATTTTAGAAATTAAAAAATAATTACTCTCCAAAATCTCAACCAAACTTATACCTTCCAATTTCCATATATCTCCCTTGGTTTATTCACCAAATTAGATCCCACAACCCGGTTCTTAGTCTGGAGATTAGTGGGTCAATCTAGTGGTTGTCCCGATTTGAGTACGTGAGAAGATACTGAGAATTTAGAGAAGCGTCAAAGGTATATTTTCTTTAACCCTAATTTGTTTTAATTAGGGCTTTTCAAGCATGTTTATCATTAAATTGTTTAGTTGCATATAGAGAAATTGATCCGTTTTTCCGCAGCGTTTGATGTTTTCAACAGATCGTAGACTATGCTTCTATGTAGGTTGAAGCAATCTCTTGCATTAAGAATGATGAGGTTACTTTGAGTAAATTCTTGAAAAAGAACAACTTCACGCATTTTGGGACCCTTAGAGCAATTATCAACAATGAAAGATCCCATTTCATTAATCACATCATTGCTAAGATTCTTGCAAAGTACAACAAAAGACATAAGATAGCCACTACCTATCATCCATAAACAAAAGGTCAAGCAGAAGTATCCAATAGGGAAATTAAGAAGATCTTAGAAAAACTTGTAAATCATTCCTGCAAGGATTAGGCAGATGTCCTAAACTCTGCGCTTTGGGCATATCGTATCGCGTACAAGACACCAAATGGGATGTCCCTTTACGTGATAGTTTTTGGGAAAGCTTGCCACTTACCGCTAGAGTTGGAACACGAGGCGTTATGGGCATGCAAAAAGTTAAACTTTGACCATCGTGCCACAGGAAAGGCAAGATTACTACAATTGCACAAACATCAAGAATGGTGTTCTCAAGCATATGAAAATGCTATGATTTACAAGGCAAAGACTAAGGCTTGACATGATAACCACATCCGTAAACGTGAACTCCACATTGGACAAAAAAATTTATTATTCAATTCGTGTCTACGACTATTTTTGGGCAAGTTCGGTCAAGCAACCTTTTTGCATGGTGCTGTAGAGATTGCTTCGCTAGACGGAATAAATGTGTTTAAGGTAAATGGACAACAACTCAAGGCATACCTTGATGGAGAACAATGTCATAAATTTTCTATGGATTCATTGTAAAACACCTTTTAGTACTTACCTTTAAAATGTATGAATGTGTTTTGTATTTTTCAACAACATCGTATCATTTATGCATAACACATTGTTTTGTGCATCACTTTCACATTATTTTCATTTTTATTTGCTTTACTTTCATTTACATCATTCTTTATCGTATTCTTTACTGCTTTCTTTATCGTATTTCTTTGTTGCTTTGTAACTTAGGACAGTTAGAACATTTGTGCCTATGGGAAAACTCGGAAAGCTCACACAATAGGATTATTCAGGAAAAGTTAGAATTCAAATCTAATTCACTAGGAGTATAGCGTAAAGGCAATTAAGTATTTTTAAATGTGAACGGTCATTTAGAGTTTTGAAGGGGCGCGTCTACCTTTTGTTAGACGCATTAAATGCAAAAATAGTCATAGTGACTACCTCTACGTGAATAAATATGAATACAACCGTTCTTCTCCCTTTTTACGCTTTCATTAGACTTCTCGCTGAAAAATTTATCTCCTCTAAACCTTACTTTTCACTTAAAAACTCGTCACTTTCAACCATCCTTCACTTTGAAATGACTGGCACATCTCAGAAAACTCCTGAAATTGCCCAAACCTTTAAGGAAACCTCAAAAACCTCTTCACAGAAATCCAAAACTGAGGATTCTAAGAAGAAGATAGTCTTCAAACCATGAAACCAGCCGTCACCCCAAACCCACTTCCTTAGACCTGATTCTGAACAAGATCAAAGACCTAACCTGACCACTAGAGCGTCTGTTTTTTAAGCTTATGAATGGATGAGGCAAGAAGAGAACTTTTATACTGGATTATTAGACTTGGGCACAAGGGTAGAAACCAGCAGTTTAGAGGGTAATCTGTTGCATTACACGTATCTGAAGCAGGTGGTGAGGAAAGTGCTTGTTGGTCGTAAGGAGATAAGAGGAGAGACGAATTTTCAAATTCCATCCCACCTTTCAGATCAAGTCAAGAAATTAATAGAATATTGTAGGCCGAAGAGCAAAGAAAATATCAGGCACTAGTAAAGTTAACGCATGAGGTTGATCATATGGACATGTGGTAGAAGAGTTAACGCAGGAGGTTGAAAGGATGAGCCATGTAGAGTGAATAGTAAGACCTGATGAGCCTGGATTCCTAATCTCCCAATGTCTACAAAAAGGAAAAAGTAAAGTGGGAACATCCATACCTAAGGGTGTTAAAAATGGGAAAGTGATTGGCGCCCCTAAACTAGACAAACTCATTAAGATCAAAAAGGGATTACTACCCTTTAAGGGCCTACTACCTGACTTCCTTCGCGACCTAATTAAGGCGTTCAAATGGGAAAAGCTCTTTATCAGTGAGATACAAATACGATTGGATCTAGTAGATATGTTCTTACAGCAAAGTTTCACTTTGAAGAATCATACATCGTAGTGGAAGGAGAGAAAGTTCCCTTCCCCATGGAAGCGATTAACGAGTCATATGATTTGCCCAATGATCCAAAAGCATATCCTGGCCAAAGAATTATTGACAGCCCGATGAGGAGTGATGAGAAAGAAATTATTTAGTTAATCACGTGGCTAGGGGAAGAATGGATGAAAACACCAACTGGGAGGCTTCACCTATTCCTGCATCAATTAACAACTGAGGCAAACGTCTGGTTGTTCATCATAAAAAAGAAGATGCTCCCAACTCACCACGATACCATAATTTCCATTGAATATGTGTTAGCTCTATACTATATCCTGACGAAATAGTCATTTAATTTGGGGAGTATAATTAATGGAGCTCTCCTTGTCTGGAGGAGGAACCCCAAGGGCGCAAAACCTTTCCTATCTACCCTGGAGAAGTTATGTTTGAAGTACTTGCCCATCCTCGGGAGATACCCACAAACTCCCATGGTGACAGGTAAGTACAATCTTGCGAGCCTTAATCACATTATAACTCTCCATCAGAAAAAGTAAGTGGTATGGTGATTAAAAAAACAACCGCCAAGAGATAGAGAGGAGGATGAAAATGAAGAATCTACACCACGACCATGATTGCTTAAAAGGAAAACTTAGAATGAACAAGAAGTGGTGGGTTCAGATAAATAGGGCCCAAGTCCCAAGGATCTACCACGTAAAAAGAGGCAAAAAGTTCGTATTAAGTGCATCCTGGTGGAAGACTCGCTCACCAACTCTTCTCATGATACTGAACTTCCTCTTCTCGGTACAAATGATGATGAAACAAACCCTTCTCCTCTTCACGATAAAAGTCAAAGTTGCCTCCAACCATTCCAGAGAAAAATATTAATCTCGCATTACCCTTTTCACCTATCTCACCCAGACAACATAGCCCTCGCTTAACAATCAACTCACAAATCAAACTCCCTCACTCCTCACCCACATTTGACCAATCATCAATTCTCTTACCCACCTCCCAAACACCTCAAACCTCTCCTGCACGACTTACATTTGTGTCGCCTAGCCAAAGAGCCCTTGACCCACCTATCATTAACCTGGACCCTAATCACATTGAATCAAACATACAAGTGATAATTGTGTATGAAAGGAATAGTTTAACGCACGATGCAGCCAATACAGTCAAAACTATCCAATGTGCCATACCAGTGATTGTTCCTGGCCCACTTCATCCAGGCACAATAGAGGAAGAGGTTCTTCACCAAACGACTGTAAAGAATAAAATTCTGAACGAGGAGGAAAGTGCTAGAGAAAACGAAAAGCTAGATGAAGACGAGGCTCAAAGGAAACATTTGGAAGTTGAGATCCCTGACGCGACAGACAATGGTCTTTGCGATATGCTTCATGATGTCATGTGGAACCCATTAACGTTGTGTTCTAGGTCGTGGTTTAAAAAAATGTGGCATTGAAGGAACATATTGCCAACCTGAGCAGTTAAGTGCAGGGAATAAAAGCCACAATTTTAAACCTCAACTCCTCAATCACCCAACCGTCGTCTGTAATGAATCACCTAACCAGCTTGATGTTAGCCCACTCTAACCAATCAAGTTAAATCACAGAGTGGCAAGATAGGCAATCTAAGGCACAGATGGAATATACGCACACAATTTTTATGCCACATCCCACAGCCTATCATACAACTCAAGTTGATCGCGCCCATTCCCTCCACCCAAGTGCCTTATTCAACTCTTGGTGATTTAGATCCTAATCGTTATCCAGAAACTTAATTTGGGGGTGCATTCCTGAATTTAAAATTTCCATTTTCTTAGTTCTTTTGCTTGTAATCTTTTTGTGTAATCTATTGCAATCTCTCTTAATCTTTCTCTGCTCTCTATTTTGCGTAATACTATTACCTTTGTCGCTGATTCTTTTTAATATTCTTCACATGATTTCCTTTGTTCCACGCTAGGATAGCCTCCATGAGGAAAAGTATGCCAAGTATAATTCACTTGTCCCTAGACCTAACGCTTTTCTTAGTGAAGTAGACTTAGTAAATATTTCTTACATTTTTTAGGCAAGCAAGCTTTACCTCAACCCTCTTTTGTAAAATTTTCAAAGTCCATCTTATTATTCACTTTGTCGCAATGAAGACCTTGCAATACTCTTAATTTGAGGTGTGCGAGGTTTGAGTCAAAGCTTTCAGAAAGACAAGGAACTCATTTCTTCTTCCAAAAAAAAAAAGAAATAAGATTTTCTAGAAATGACCAAGAATATTTTGAGACTTAAGCTTGTCACATTTTGAATTGAGAAATATTTTCAAGTTTTAAGTATGCAAAAAAAAAGGAAAAGAAAAAGAACTAGTATGCGAGACAATCAGAAAAGCTTTATGAGAGGATTAGCGCGAGCACAAACAAAGTCATCTATAAAGTCTCGAAAGAATGCTGGAGAGCAAGCATTATTTTACATTTAAGGGTGTGATAACTTATAGAAATACAAGTTATTATAGTTTCTTAAGTAAATAATGAAGTCGTACCACATGAAAATAGGGGAAAATAGAGAGAATAAGTAGGTGATTTAATTACTCTACGAAAAGTTTACAGCAAAAGAACTTCATGTCTGTTTTATCCTTTTTTTTATGCTCTTATTGAAAATTATTAAGCAAAGAAGAGTGAAGCTCGGTAAAGAGAACATGGTATTCGAGGAGATTCTGCCAACCTCTACAATGCGAGGAAACAGATCTTAGGCGATCAAGTTGCTAGCAAACAAAAGAATTAGCAGGATTGTCAAAATATGATAACTGAGGCAGGCGAGGTAGCATAGCTACGATTTTCTAGAAGCATTAATGGCACGTGTCGGCTTGTCAATGCCACTTTCGGTATATAAACAGATTTTTTCACCTTTTTAGGGCATGCATTCTTTGGCTGAAAAAGCAAGTTCCTCACATTCTTCATTTTCCTCTCCATTATCTTGAGTTCTAAGTGAGAGCCTAGCATAAGAGAGAGAGAGAGAGAGAGAGAGAGAGAGAGTCACCCCATCTTTCTTATTTTTATGCTTTGTAAACAATATGTCATGCCTGAGAGGTCTAAAATATTATGTATGAGAGCAATGCACTTTCCTTCCACTCTCCCATCTTTCTTATCTTTGCCATATACATTTGATTGAATAGCTAAATGGTAATGAATGATGTATTCAATACTTCGAAAGTTATATTGTGTGTAGTAAGAGTCTTGCTCAGTTAAGTGTGAGCATCTTTACCTGGTTCATTCGAAAGAAGAACAAAAGTAGTGAACATAATCACTAAATACTTGAGAATCACTTTTAGCTATGCACTTAGTGAGGAGAATGCAGAAAGGCATTCTTGTTACTAAGCTCATCCTCTTCACACATTACTCAGAGGTTAATGTGTATGGTGAAAAGCATTGAGAGGTGTCTACCTTAAGTGAGGATTAGCTATTGTTACTACGTCCAAGATAATTAGATATAACACGTCGTTTAACTTGAGTATTTGCATCCTAAAAGGCAAGCAAGTATGGTATCAACTGAGAAGTACCCGCCTTAATTCTTGGTTAACAGATGTTTGTATCGCCCTAGGGTATTAAAGCATTAATCAATATGTTTAGTAGTTTAATTTTCCTTTCCCACCTTGTCTATGATGAGATCGTCTTTCACCACATCACATTACCATGTTCACCTTGCACTGCCAAGAATCATACTGTAAATAGCTAGGGTAATTTGTATATTGTTCATACTTTTTACTGCATGATTTTACACAATTAGATAAGTTAGGAGCTTGAAATTTCCTATGTTCGACCCTGAACTTACCAGATAACCTCTCTTCACTTATACTTGGGCGATAGAGATGAAAATTTGCACGACATTGTTTTATTATCATGAATAGCAATGCATGACTAGAAATGTGCATTTTATCACATAATCCTAGTTCGCCATCCGATAGCCGATACTTTTAGAGCTTGTAATGACAATCTTTAAATATAATACTTGAGAGAACCTAAGCATGAAATAAAACCAATCCATCCAAGGGGGCAGAGGGGAATGGCCTTCTTCTCTACCCAGACATCGAGCTCTCACTCACAACATAACTGTAGAAGAGAAGAAAATTGAACTCTTTACACTTGTGGTTCATTCTTGACTCTCTATCATGGCCCATACACGCCCCCTTTGTAGTCTATTCAGATTTGTTTCTCTTGTTGAAGATGAAGTACTTTCATAGGCAGCTTCAGGCAGAAAACTTCTATTTTTCTAAAATTGTCAACCTCGATTTCGGTCCTATAAAGTCACTTCAATCCAACTACCATTCTTGTCTTCTAGTGAACCTTTCTTGTGTGATAACGTGGTTCCTTGCCTGGAGATGTTATTCACTAGGCGAGTTTCCATCATACGGCCTTTGCACAAGATGTTCTCTGTGATTTACTCCTTTCTTCTTGTCCACTTATCCTGCGTTCAAACATGGAAATCGCGTAAAATAGGAATGATATTTATGCAAGATGTATTTCTAAATACTTATGTATTTACAACGTAAGTCACACTCTTTGATCACCTTCTTATATGTTTTGTCCTTACTATTCTAATAATAAAGGTTATAACAACAGGTATTTATACACGTTATCATTCATTCCCTACAGTAAATCTTATTTTCAGAATCAAAAATGGAAATTTTTTTAAGAATTTTGAATCGTTTTATTTGGCAAAAAAATACTTTTTATTCGACTAATTACTTGTGGTTTGGCATTGGTTGAAAGTTATAGGTACTCTATGAGTCTGTTTCTCTCTTCAACTGTAACTCTTATCGTCTCTTATTACTTAACTCTCTTATTTGTACTTTTAAAGCTATGTTTCTTATTTTTGCAAGAGGAGGCAACATAGGAGTTGTTATTTTAATTAAATCAATTAATACAAAAAATTAAAAATTGTTACTTTTGGCTTAGTTTTAACCTTTATTGAAACGACTTAAGCGGATTCTCAAAAAGTTTCAAAAAATTTAATGTGAATCTCCCGCACTCCCAAATTTAGAGACTAGCGATGTCCTAGAAAATTCCTACAAAAAAGGTTTAAGGTCACACTTGTTCGCCTAATAAACTATAGAAATATTTCCTAAGTGAGGTTCCTTAACAAGTTAAACGCCTAAATAATAAATAAAACTTTATTTTGTATAGTTTACTTTACTAAAGTTATCATTGAGATGCAAGGAAAAATTAAGTGCTAAGATGCGGGGAGCCAAGCTTGTGATAAGAAAGACTAAATGTAACAAAGCTGTGTCAAAATGTGTACTTGCATTATAATGAACATAACTACAAAGAAATAAAAATTACATAGAGATACAATTAATAAAAAATTTAAACACCTTTTTAATATTGCAGCGAAGGTGAAGGTGGTTATTGTTCGAAGCTTCTTCTACAACCTTGCCTTTCTTTTTCATTTCTCCCTCTGTCGTTGAGTTTCTCTTGTGAGCAAGGGCAGCAAGCGGTCTAAATGGCCCTACGACAGAGGAAATCATACCCCATAGATCATAAATGTTCTAAGTTGTATTTTCCCTTTTTCCATTTCACACACAAGTCCACTAAAATGAAGATGTTCAGCTGCCTTATTGGTGGGCTTGCGTGGGCAACCAAGTCCTAAGACTTTTTGCAAGTTGTGGTGAGGGAAAGATTGACAGTCCTAATGATCAATATGAAAAATGAGAAGTACAACTTAAAATAGTAGTGATCGAGGAAACGAGTGCTTGAAAAGTGCCTTCTTGCAGCTTTGCAAAATGAATGTTTGGTTAGGTGTTGGAAGAAAAGGAGAAATGGAAACAAAATAATAGTGATAAAAGAGAACGGGATATGAGGTTGAATGACAAATTTTTGATTTGGCTCAAGGTTAGAATTTCAGGTTTTTTAGATGCTTAAATAGACATTTTAACCAGGCTTAAAGGGCTGGTTACCGTGTGGTTGAAGTCTTGTCATAACAAATGTGATTTGAAAAACTAACAGACGATTCACAGCTTAAGGTACATTATATTCATTGATTCTTAGAAGTTTTAAGAAATTTTAAAGAGCGATGAGATGTTTTATACTCTCTAAAAACCCTACGATTCTCGATAAAACCCTAACCCAGCCACAGTTACCAAAAGATCAAAATGCCTATTGCATTTTAACATGAACCTTTTCATCAAATGGCTTCATTGTAAGCATCCTTTCGTAATAGCCAGATTCAATGAGATAACTCTCTCCCCCAAGTTAAGAAGAATATATAAACCTAAGTTACAAACTACATTTACAAGTATGAAATAATTACAACTAAGTACAAGTATGATATGTACCAAAATTTAAAGATGCAGTTGTAGATAAGATGAAAAGATTATACATTATACATGCATCCTTGCATCCAGGTTCCTTGGTAAGGAAGAATTGTGGTATCATCGCTTCTGCTCTGTATAGCTTTTCTGACCATGTTATTCTTCTCCTAAACTCCTTAGATCATTTGATACATGGCTCTCTAAATCCTAATTGCTCATCGCAATAAGTCTTTGCTCCAAATCATTCATCGCAATGCTCAAATGACCTTTTTTGGTCCTTATCGTGTAGTTAGCTAAGACATGGGTCTTACTGAACTCACTGTGTGGACTCTTTCTTTGACACCTCCATAAGAGTTCTTTAACTTAACAAACTCAACAGTTAAACTTCAATCATTTTCAGGTCCTCAAATTCATGTGTGATTAATGGTGTGGGATGTGATGTGTATTCATTTTCCTTCAGACTTAAGGTTATCTGGATGCACAATTAATTCTATGTGATAAGTAAGTGGTCATGATCACTGTATGTGAAGTACTCATTATGTACCTCTTTATTGCGTAACCACTAAGTCCTTGTTGAGTACAAGTTTTTCTACTACCTTTCCAAATATAAGCAAAATAATAGGTTTATCTGGGTGATCCAGAGTCGTATATGGGGAATTTATATCAAACTTAGTTCTAGAGTCTACTTATCAATCAGACGGTATAAAAGAACTAACTAAATAAAGTATAAAAGAATCAGAACCATGATTACAACTACTTATGTACACCTAAAGAATATGTAAAGGGGGATAGATGGATGTGAAATGGAGATACAGACAAACTTGTATGCGAGAAAAAGGTGAAGGAAGCTCTACGCATTATTGAGTGGTTAAGCCTTGTGAGAACCTTGACGCGACATAACTTGCTTAACCAGTTTATGATTAAGGCAAGCTTCTCTCGAAGTCTCTAGATGTCACAATTGCTTGCCTTTAGGGACCCAATTGACTAAGCGTGATTAGGCGAGGTATATTTAGAATAATTCACTCATAATACTTGTAGAACTTCATGATTAAGAGCAATAACCTTTCAGTGCCTCATGTCCACATACTTATTCGTCTTTCGGGATACAAATGATGGAAGTTATATCGCAAGGTGGAGTTTGTCTTCAAACTCCTCCTTGCACATGTTAGTCTTATCCTTGCTACTTGTCCTTTCAAGTAGTTGGTAATATACGTTGGCCAAGGGATGAACATAGCTCAACTAACGCGACAAGAATTACAAGTTAAACTTCTTATCAAGAACTTATCACAAACCTAACTACTAATAACACATTAACAAGTGAAAAGTCAAGAAATAATGGATTGAAAAGGTATAATCATGCAATATATTGAAGAATAATCATGCAATATATTAAAGAATCTAGGCCTTCAACTAAACTTTGTTTCATTAGTTGAGTAATTCATCATGTGGCCAGTGTCAATCGCAACTATCCGAGAAGGTAAGTACCAAGGATAGGGCTAATGCACATAAGGAGGAGTTTGGCAACAAACTTCATCTTAGCAAGGTAACTTCCAACATTTGTATCCTGAAAGGTGAACAAGTGCGAACATTAGGTGCTAAGAGGTTGTTGTCCTTAAATGATAACTCCTATAAGTATTATAAGTCAGGTCTTCTAGATAAAGTTCACTTAATCAAGCACAGTCATTTGCATCCCGAAAGGTAAGCAAGTGTGACATCTAAACACTTTAAGAAAAGGTCGCCTTTAATCATGGACTAATTATGCAATTATATCGTGTCAAAGCGCCTACATTACTTAATCACCTAATAATGCATAGACCTTCCTTCACCCTTTCTCGCATACAAGTCAATTCATTCAATCTCCCACCTTGCCATAATTTATTCTATATGCATAAGCCTCTAGCTGTAGATAAGTAGTTTTAGTTATCTTTATATTATCTCTACTTGATCATCATAACAATTAAAAGATGAGAAAACCCTAAAACTAGCGTCTATAAATAATTGTCTATGTTCGACCCTAGATCACCCAGGTAAACCTGTTGTTTTCCTTGCACTTGGGTAAGCAGTAGAAAAACTTGTACTCAATGAGGACTTATGCATCACACAATGAAGAGGATCATATTGAGCATCTTATATGCTATGATCATGACCCATGACTCATCGCCTAGAATTAAAGCATGTTATACAGAGAGTTATGGTGAGCGCATTACGGTGGCCTAACTTCGTGAGTATTGCAATTGTGCTATACACATACAGATTTATTAAGTCTAAACACACAAAAGAAAGTTTTTGACATCGTTCCTAGGAAATTAATTTATAGATGTTAGAGTAGAGTCTTACTTTGAGTTCGAGCAAAGCAAGTTTTCGGTGAATCCGCGATTAGCCGAAAATCATGCGAAAAGGTTGAAGGTTCCAGATTAATCTGTGATTACTTGAACCAACCTCAAGATCAACGTATCTTTTGGATGATGACCGAGAGAAATCTCAATGGTGCGGTTAGTCGCAAATGAAAATGAGAATCTCCATGAAGTCATCAATATAATGTATAATTCTTCAAATTCCTTATTGCATTCGTATACTTATGTATATAGTTGTCTATATTCGTTATAATTGTGTAAATACCCCTATACATGTAAATTATTTTTGTATTCGACTATAAATATATCTTAGTTTTACATTAGGAAGCGCGAGTTTTGGTTGTTCTAAATTCGACTTGATAATTTCATGTGTGTGTAACACAAATGCAATACATCACTAAGTCAGGTCATCACGGTAATGTACTCACCGTAACTCTCTGTATAGCATGCTTTCATTCTAGGCAATGAGTCATGGGTCATAATCATAGCATGCGAAATGCTCACTATGTAGCTCTTCATCGCATAATACTTAAGTCCTCGTTAAGTACATGCTTTCCTACTGCTTGCCCAAGTGCAATCGAAATAGTAGGTTTACTTGGATGATCCAGGGTCAAACACTGGGAATTATTGATAGACATTAGTTCTAGTGAATTATTCATTAGTTGGACAGTTCAAGAATTAACTACAAAGGTATAAAAGAATCAGAACTAGGACTAAAATTACTTATTTACGCCTAAAGAATCTGTAAAGGGGAGTAAATGGATGCGAAATGGAATTGTATGCGAACTAACTTGTATGCGAGAAAGAGTGAAGAAGGTCTACGGGCCATTAGGTGATTAAGCAATGCAATAGTTTTGAAGCAATTTAACTTACTCAACCATTTTATGATTAAGGCGTACTCCTCTCAGAGTATTAAACGCCACACATAGTTTACTTTCGGTATCCACATGACTAAATCTGATTAGGAGAGATATATCTAGGAGTATTCACTTATAACACTTATATAACTTCACGATTAAGAACAACAACCTCTCAACGCCTAATGTTCACATTTGTTTGCCTTTCGGGATACAAATGTTGGAAGTTATCTCACTAAGGTGGATTTTATTGCCAAATTCCTTCTTGCATGCATTAGCCTTACCCTTGCTACTTTCCCTTTCGGGTAGTTGGCGATTGACATTGGCCAAGCGATAAGGATTATAAGTTGTACTTCTTATAAAAAAAAAACTATCACTGACTTAAACTACTAATAACACTTTGACAAATGAAAAGTAAAGAAATGATGGATAGAAAAGGTATAAAGATGTAATATATGTAAAGAATGTAGGCCTTAGGCCATTGTACAATATGATCAACTTATATTACAAAGAAATGCAAAAATGGGAAGAACATGGAGTGGAAAAATATTACAAGTTAGGGGACAATGAAAGTATGGATTCTTCCCTTCTCAGAAGCCAAGCTTTCGCTTTTACAACTAATCAGAGAAGAAGAAGAAACATTTACTGATGGCGAAAGGGATATTCCTTTCGACCTTTCTCTCTAAGATCTTTGACCTATTCGGGCCTCTTGCGCCCATTCAAGTGTTTTATTTTTGTAGGTTGACGGAGATGACTTTATATAGGCAACATTTGGGAAGGAAACTTCTATCTTCTGAACTTGTCAAAATCGTCCACCCAAAAAGTGCATGTCGCACATCACATCATCTCCAACTACCGCTCTTGTCTTCTAGTGACCTTTCCTCGCATGATAGCGTTGTTCCTCGCCTAGAGACGTCAATCGCCAGATAAGTTCCTGGTTGTATTCCTTTCATGAGATGTGTCCTACGGTTCACTAGTTTCTTTCTTTGTTCAATATCTTATGTTTAGACATTAAAATCTTGTGAAACAGGCATAACTCTTATGTAAAGTATATTTCCAAGTACTTCTGCATTTACAACACAAGTTACGCATTTTGATTATCTTTTTATCCATTTTAACCTTATTATTCGAATACAAGGAGCTATAGTAACGGGTGTTTATACACGCTATCAGGTTTCTAAAAAAATTCAGTATGTGAAAAATGTTAAGGTTCTGGGCTATGAAGTCATCTTGCGAGGAGTTTGTGTTAAAATGCAATAAGCGTTTTGGTCTTCTTGCAAGGTGTCGAGCACAAGGGTTGCGTTTTAATTAGGATTTTGGAGAATTTAAAATGTTTAATTTCTTTTAAAATGTAAATTTGAAAAGTAATGATTGCAAGTCACCCTCAAAATTTGAAACGTCGTGTCAGGATATTAGTTTGTAATTAAAACGCATAATGTTAACCTTGTGGTAACCAAGCCTTATAACCCAAGTTAACGATCTCTTTAAAAATCCCTCCAAAACCCTAATCACAATCTTTTCACCACGCGAGTACTCTCAAGCTTTCAATTCCCTTCAAGCATACCGATCATCTTTTACGGCAAGCAAAGTAAGAATCTTGTCCTTTCCTTTTACTTTCTAGCCCATTCCCTTTTCTATTTTTGTAACAATGGTTGGAGATAGAGCTATTGAGAAAGCTGAGAAGAAAGATTTAGAATTAGTACGCTCTAATGATCCTGTGTCAGAGCAAGCTCAACCTGATTCCATGCCTCACCACGAAGCCCTACCCAGTTCAAGCAAAATCTTTAGAACAAATGGCTTCAATCCTTTCAACTTCTAGGGTAGAGATATACCTATGACGGCAAAAAACGTAAATATTATGTTAGGGTTACTCCTTGAAGAAAAGAATAAAATAGAAAGGTTAGAAGAATTAGCTGAGGAGAAACAGAAAGAAACTAAAGGAAGAAAGAGGACTGTGAAGGAAAAGAGATCGAGAAAATAGGAGAAGAAGAAAAAGAAAAAGAAAGGGAAGTGGAAGTGGAAGAAATTGGTGAGGAAGAAAAAGAAGTATCTGAAGAAGAAGAATGCGAGAACACACGATCCTCACCTATTGTTGAGACGAAATTTAGGAGATTGGTGAAAGAAGCTCAGAAAAAGAAGGAAAACGTTAAATTCGAGCTACAGAATATTAAAGCTCAAGCCAAAGGCGATAAGGCCTTGGCAGAAAAGAAGAAGGAAAGAAAGTTGAGGGAGCGAAAAGAGCTCCTCAACAAAACAGAAAATTAGCTCTCTCTACAGAGAAGAGAAAGGGTAAGAAGAAACCCCTCGAAGAGTTTTGTGAGAAGTTTAGAAAAGAGGTGGACGAGATGAGCCCATTAGAGGATAATGTGACCAAAGAGAAATCAAGGAAGGAAGAGGCATCAAGAAGTCAAAGCGCCGAAAAGAAAGTGAAGAAAGAAAAGGCTCAGCAAGAAGATGTAAGTCTAGAGGTGAAAAGGGAGGATGTCCTATCAGGGGACATAATCAAGAAATTCATAATAGAGAAAGGGCTCTTTCCATTTGAGGGTCAATTACCACCTTCACTCGCATCACCCATCAAGGCGTTAGGATGGCAACAATTCTTCAAAGGGGTGAATGCGATAAGACCTTGTGTGATAAATTTATTTTACAATGGCGAGTCCAACACGGAGAAACATTATGCCATTGTAAAAGGAAAGAACGTGAACTACAGGCCAGAAGCTATAAATGCGTTGTTTAAGTTTAACCAAACCATGGTAGGACATCTTATCTTCAGAGAACCAACAGATCGCGACATGAAAGACATGTTGGACAAAGTAGGCATGGGCATTTATGTAAAGTATTTTTTCAAGTATTTATGCTGTTTCAATACAAACTACGTATTTTGATATACTTCTTCCTAATTTTGGCCTCAATATTCTAATAAAAGGGGTTATAATAACACGTATTTCTACACGTTATTCCATCCCCAAATTTAAAATATGCTTGTCCTCAAGCATCACTCCATATCTTGGATAAAATGGTATTTTGACCCAATCAAGCTTATGAATAACCTGTGAAGGATTAACTTACTGACGATGGTTCTATCAGATGGATACAAATATATCTATAGTAAGGAAAGTATGACTACGGGACTTTAGTGGAATGACCCGTTAGTTAACGAATGTTGATTAGCTTAGTCTAAAAGGGTTTAGCCAATTAATCTCAAATCATTGGAGCTCATGATCTACGGATCCATAAGTTTTCATGCTAGCTCATATGAAATAAACTTAGAACAGTATGATGGATTGATTCAAATTATTTTAATTCGGCGAGGAGAGAGAAATTGACAAGTATATGTGATATAATCATTGGTTTAAAGACGGAGATTTATGCTTAAATATGATTTAAATATAAAAAAAATATTGATACAAATTCATAGTCGGAAGCTCGAAAATAATGAAATTGGTTAAAGTTGTAAAAAGTCAAAATATTGACTTTTGACTTTAAAAAATCAAACTTTGATCAGTTAAAGATTCAAATGTGATTTGAATTTTGAGAAAATGAATACGGATTCATACTCGAGAGGTCAAAATTAGTCAAGGAGGTCAAAATAGTAAAAATTTAAAATGTTGACCTTTGATTTTGACTAGAATGATCTAATGCCATTTTGCCCCTTACTAAAGTTAGTGGGAAAATTCAACAAAATGTTTTGTTTCAGAATGCCACTAACTCTTAGTGGACTAAGTGAAAGCTCATGGTGATGATACCAAGCTCACTAAGAGTAAGTGCTTTGTGAGGTGTTGAGTCATGGTAAAGTAATTATATACATTTTGCATGTAATTTCTTTAAAAAAGAGTTTTGAAATTTTCGTTTTAAAAACTTTTGAAATTTTTGCTAAAAAAATTTCTTATTTCTTTTATTAAAAAATAAATTCTAACATCTCTCTTACACCAAAAAGAAAAACATACCTTCCAAATTTCATCTCTCTCTCAAAACTCTATCTCAATTCCTTCATTGATCAGGTCCCACAACCTAGTTCTGAGTCCAGAGGGTAGTAGGTAACTACTAGTAGTGGTTCGTTCGTATTCATGAGAGGAGTAGACATTTTTATTCGGAAAGGTACAAAGGTAATTTCTAATTAAACCTTAAATCCTTTTAGTTTAGAATATTGCATGTTAACTAGGTGTAATTATGGTAAATTATAAATTCTTATTTCTGCTGTACATGCCCATTTTCTTGCAATATTTCAAGAAGTTTAATGGGAAAAAGAATTAGAAGTGTATCTTGATTTGTGCCTCTAAAACTGTTTTTCAACCTTTTCTAGAAGATGCATTAATTTTGTACTCTTGCATTCAACACATTTAGCCACATCAATGTTTAATCCAGGAAGGAATTTGGCCATAGTGTTTCTCTTCATCCTCATCCATATCCAATCTTTCCATCAACATCTTCATCTTCATCTCTTTGAAATAAGTCTTTACATCCTTACTCCCTTGATATAAGGTCTAAAGTCGTTGGGCACAATCTCTTAAGTAATGTTTTGGCACAAACCGTCTCTTCATGAGTTCTCTCAATTTTAGTCATGTCTTCACTGGATCCTCATGTTGCCTCCTCCTCTCTTATGCCCCCAAAAAAGATGAATAAATTAAAAAATTATGCAAGATGAACAAAGAAAGGCAAAAAATTAAGAATAAAAACTAACTGCACTAATTTTACCGAAAACTCAATCCAATTCATCAAACAAATGCACGCTAAGAACTATTAATTTTCTTACAAAATTTCAGCAACTTAAAACCTATTAAAATTGAGCTTCCAATTATTTAACTTCTTTGATTTCTCACCATCGGCGAGATTTTTTTTTTTTTTTTCAATTCTATCACTAATTCTCAACGTCAACCCCAATTTCTTTTCTTTTCTTTTTTCCATTTAATCATTGATTGATCTCGTCGTCGGCACAATTTTTTTTTATTCCAATTGAAACTAGGACTCAATTCAACCTCCAAATAAACTTTTTTTTCTTTTTCAAACAAGAACAAAACAAAAATTCTAATTATAATATAGACTCAATCAAGAAATCAATTAAACATATACTCAATATAGAACCTAAATTTTGATACCAAATGATATGAAAACCCTGAGATTTAAAAATTAGGAATCTAATCGGTCACTCCGAATATAAAATTCTAAATCCTCAAATCAATTTGACAACAAACCAAAGAAATGAATTAGATTTGGATTAGTCTGTGATCGAATATCAAGAGATAAGAGAATGATCGAATACCAAGAGATAAGAGAACTAGTTCGAACACTTCACAAGCAAGATAATTAAGAAAATTTTTGGCATGTAACTCTAAATCAAGAATTGCAAAAAAGAAGGTGACAAGATTACGTCATCTACGAGAGAATTTTCATTGCTAGAAAACTTAAAACTTGAAATCTTCAAATATCAAAAAACTCCTCTCAATCACTTAAAGGAAAGACTTAAATAGTCTCTCAGTAAAATTCTAATACATTGTAAAAAGGCTAAATTAACGTTATTAAATATGATTGAAAATTATAAAATTGAAAAATGTTTCAATTATATCATAATTATTAAATAAAAATATAATCAATAATTTGATGCCATGCATTTTTTTAGTATCATCATTTTTTAGTATCATCATTTTTTAGTATCACCCCATTTTTTAGCATCACAATTTTTTATCGAGTTTGTTATATCACATTTCTTATATAATATTTTGTGTATCACATTTCTTATACAACATTTTGTGTATCAAC
>JBBPDI010065286.1:0-19404 GCA_037974545.1 Cucumis variabilis
CGCACTAAAATCCGAACATGTGACATCCTTAAACAACCTTAAACTTTAATGGATAGGCCTTCGCACATCTGTGTCCTTCTTTTTGTTCTTCGTGCACCTCTTTCTTTTTGGAAGTCCCAAAAACAAAGGTTCAGGCGCAATATTGCGAATTTGAGAAAAGATTATTTCTTTGTTCAATATAGAATAGCCTAAACCTCTCCCACTAATTCATGTGGAGCAGCAACGGTTAAGCAGAGAAATAGCTTCCGGTGCCTCGTCCCGATAAGAGGAGAGTGACTTCGAAGATTAAAAAAGAATAGAAAAAGAAGATGGAAAGGAAAAGAAAAATTGAAGAAGAAAGAAGATGGAAAAGAAGGGCAAACAGAAATATTTAAAAAAATTGTAGAATAATAAGAAAAAAAACGATGGAAAGAAAAAGGACAGAAGAGGAAGAAAAGGAAGATGACGAAAAGGAAGATGATGAAAAGAAAGGGGAAAGTTGTAATATTTTTTTTTAAAAATGGTCAGTTTCGCGAACTTTTTCATTTTGTTACACGGGTCGTTGATATATTGTCAGTTTGTTATATTTATAAAAATTAAACTTAATTTAATATATAATGCTATTGTTTTTCAATTTCAAATTTGTCCATCACATATATATAATTCATATTTTTCTACCACATCTCCTGCTTTTTATTTAATTATAAAAAATATTATATCAACCAATTTGTTGAGGAGAAGAGGAAGAATCTAACATAATTCTAAAAATCCTTTTTTGTCTATATGAATCTTTTCTTTTATCTCTGATCTAAAACTACTTATATCTATATCACGAAATCATAATCAAAATCACTTCCTTAAGTTTATTTTCATTACATTCAAAGTACGCAGGTTGACCAAGTCATACTCGTACTAAAAGAAAGAATGAATATAAATATAAGGTAATCATCTTGAAAAGATTTCATAATACTGTGAGACAACCACAACAGAGAATTTTGGTAAAGAAAAGATAAGAAATAGAAAAAGAATTAAGAGAATAGTATTAGATATTTACTACCATCCTTCCGAGATTCAAGAGAGGAGTTTACTCTATATAGAGAGAAAAGAATAAAATTAAGGAGAGGATGGCTCTGATATCATTAAAGGTTGAGCTTTGTGCCCTTATATTGATAAATCTCCCACCGAGTATCATTTATTCATACATGTTAAATCACGTGTCAACAATAATTTTACAAAGTGGAAAGATATAAAGAGTGGCTGATAGGACTGGGCCTCTGACTAGCATCTTGTCTCTCTATAACTTTTTTTAAAAAATAATATTATGATAAGATTTGGGTGGGACAGGACCCCATTTATCCTTATCTCTTCGTAATCTAAAACATGTAAGACAAAAGCTAAAAGACAAGTTGAAAAATAAACAAAAATCAAAAGTAAAAAAGCTAAAGATATGTTTGCAATTGTCCTCAAGTCTCTTTTAGCAATTTCTTTTTAAAGATAATGATGTCACCCGACTTCATTTGAATGGTCTGGATTGAACTTCCGTACGTCAACAATTGTAGATTCTCCGAGATTGAATACATCTAGGGACTTACTCTCAACTTCCTCGCCTTAAACTTCATAAGCATCCTAATCTCCTTGAATTAGCTGGATGTGGTAAGTCTTTCTGATCGGAATCAATCCTTGAGAACAACATTGGTCTATGGTCGGTCACTCCACTTCAGTCACTTGCCATCTCTATTACCTCCCCCTTAATTTGAGATTACTTCAATCGACGATTACATATTGCAAACTTGATAACCAGGACAATTACTTACACAACATGAACATTTATTTATGTTTTATTTTTATTTTTTGCTTACAACCTATTCATTTTAGGTGCAAACCAAAATAGGAATCTGTATGATCAAAATTGTAATATGGATCATTTTCAAAATCGATATCACTGAGAGATAGCTCAAAAGAGTTTTCTTTAGCTTCAAAATCATCTTCGTTGTTGTCATCTGAAATATTAGACAGCTGTTTGCATGATCATCTCTAGAGATCTCCTTCAGATTTTTCTCTAGCCAATGAGACCATAATTGAATTTTTTGCTAGAAGGGATTAGTCTTTTTCTTCTTGCAGAATATAAGTATTGGTTTTGAACCACTTTGCTATTTGTTCTTCATTGAGATGGAGTAATCGTACTTGTCCCACCCTTTGACTCACAAGATTTTTCCAAAAATCTTGGATTTTGTCTAGATGACAGTTGATGACTCCAACAAAATATCTGGGGCACTTGGAAATAAAGAGAGAATTGATAAGTTGGTGAGAGTTCAGACGAATAGATTCTATTTGAAAATTGATGGTAAGTACGTTGGACTTTTATAAGAAAGATTTATGGAGTTAGCCCGAAATAACTCCACCAATTTTTAATTCAGTTTGGGAAACTAGTTTTGTAAGATTTCTTGCAAAACGTAATAAACCAAGAATAATTGTTGGATTCATGCTAAAGTACTTTGTACCAAGCTTCCATGTAGTCTCGGTAGGTGTACAGTTGAGGGTTGAATGTTTTGGATAATTTTTGGAGAATGAACATACCATGTTGCCAGTAAGAAGGTGTTAGGACCTGAAATTTTTTAACCTTTGAATACAAGATTCTTCTTGGATTGTTTTGATTCAGAATATGTTATTTCGACAAAAATAGTATCCACTAAAATAAACTCATAAAACTACCTTGTCTTTTATATGTCTTTTGGAACGAAGTTGAACCTATGAGGATAGACTTGGAAATAAATTTCTTGGACAGAAGGTCCTTCAAATTCTAGTTTGATTACGACATTTTTTAAAATTATTTTTGTTAATTAATATCCCGTGACCTGTGGTCATGACATAAACACCGAGGGTTTGACCATCTAGGCATAGGATTTAGGCTTTGAAGGTAGCTTGATTGAATTTGTGGTGTTATTCGAGTGCAACAACAATGTAAAGGGATTAGGGGTTGATCCAATTGTTAGGTCCCTTGAAGAAAAACCTTGTCAACGCCTTGATATTATTTTGAAATTAAGATCCATGGCGTAGTTATCTACATACATTGGGGTGAGTGTAAATGCTTGAAAATCGGGCATTTGTCCTTTGAGGAGCTTGCTCTTGAGGAGCCAGCTACTTGAGTGTTAGCGGTGTCAGGCTGTTAGGGAGGAAGAGGAGAGGGAGGCCTTCCAGGTGGCCTTGGACGGCCAAAGTTCAGAAACATTCTTGAGAGGGATTGGATTACTTTGAGAGAGCTTTTGCTTAGAGATGTGCTCTCTTGAAAGATAATCAGCAAGGCTATTATCACTTGCTTTTATAGACTCAATAGTGAAATCAAAATAACATTAGAATTGTCTACCATTTTGCAAAGATTTTCTTTGTAACAAGATTCTTTACATCTCTTTCAATGATGAATTTGCTTGCTTTGGAATCAATTTTGACAAAAAAATCTTTATTGATGAGATATCCTCGAAATTTTGGGACGAAAAGTACTATTGCTATAACTTTTTTTATTTTTTTTATTTTTTATTTTTTTAATTTTTACAGTGGATTAGTTTTGTTGAGTACTATTCCAAACACTAGAATGAAAATGGACAAGTGATTCTTTTTTGTTAATATCTTGTTTGAGGATGTCGGCATAACCCTTTTTCGATGCATCGATTTTGACGATCATTTTGGTATTTTCATCTACTAGCCATAAGAATAGAATTCCTTTAGCTAGAGATTTAATTGATTGGACTGCTTGTGTATGCTTAGCCGTCCATGGTTTTGGATTTTTCTTTAGCCTATCATAAAGTGGCAGACAAATTGTCTAAAGGTCTTTAATAAAGTCCACCGATATAATTGACGTAGTGAAGAAATCTTTTTTGTTGGGTTTTTATCTTGAAACTCATCAGAAATCTTATCAACGAAGTCTAATGACCTTTGGATAGGTTTGATGACACCTTGATCTATATTAAATCCTAAAAATCAGATTTTAGTTTGAATCAACTTAACCTTTGGTAGAGACACCACAAGGACATTTGTCTTGATAATATTGATAAGGATATTTAAGTGTTTAAAATGTTGATCAATGCTTTTTGAAAACATCTAAACGTCATCAATATAAACAATGTGAAGTCTTGATGCTTGTCAAATATGTCATTCGCGAGGTTTTTGACGGAACATTCTTAAGGCCGAATGGCATGACATTCCATTCGAATTAACCGAAGGGAACATTGAAAGCGGTTTTATACCTATCTTTTGGATTGATTTGAATATGCCATAAACTTCATATAAAATTTGGAAAAGATCTTTGCATTAGCGATAAGCTTCAGCAAGTCTTGGCGATTAGGTAGAGAGTACCTAATCCATTTGAGTACCTTATTTAGAGATTTTTAGTTAATAACAAGATAAGGGACACCACGTTCTTTCTCTGCCTGATTGTTAACATAAAAGGCCACAAATGATCATAGGCTCTTTGATGGGCTTATTAAGCCTTTCTTTTGAAGTTTAGATATTTCTTTGAAGCAAGTGTCAACAAAATTCTTGCTCATTTGAATGGGCTTGGCCTTTGTAGGAATTTGGGTTTCCTCAAAATTTTCTACACAAGGAAGGTCCACAAAATGTCTTTTCCTAGCCCAAAATGCATTGGGCAAATTGGAGCAAATCTCATAATCGGTTCTCTTAAGGATGGATTGAATTTTTATTTGAATAGAAGACCTATTGATTTCCTCATTTATTTTTTGGCTTTTAAGGTCGCCATGAAGGAATTCAATTTGCTTCTCTTTCTTTAAGATGAGATTAGGACTTTGAACAATCGACTCACTTTCAATTGAATAATTATACCTTTGAATTACTTGTTTGCAAAATTTAAAGATAATTTCTTTGCCAAATTTCTGAGATGTTCACCTTTATCAGAAACCATAAATTGATAGATTTGAGTAAGAAAGGGAGTACCCAAAATTTCTTCCTCTGTAAGAACCTTAACAAAGAGAAATGAATTCACTATGCACACTTCTTTGCAAACATGTACCTTAGAAAGCTTGTATTTGATATGTAAAGCATTATTACTTGCTCCTCAGAGACTTTCCCTTATAATCTCAAAGTGCTTGGAAGGAATTATCCCTTCTTAGATAATATTTTTATTAGCATGAGAATCAATTAGGGTTGTTACTTTAAATTTATAATCTTTAATATTTAGTGTGATCTTCGTTAACCACATTTGATTAAAGATTTTACTGATAATGTTGATCATATTGTTTGGAATCTCAACATTTTCTTTTGAAATTATTTGTTCTTGAATTGCAAAGACTGCATTTTCAAGATATGATATTTGTTGCCTATTTTCTTTAATCTAATTTTTCAAAGACTTCAATTTCATGTTGGAGGTCAATGACTTTAACCAGGACAACATGTTTCTTTGATAATTGATTCATTACACCCTGAAAACTGAAATTCATTGGATCTTTGAACTTTTGATTGGGAGTTTCTAAATCCTCTCAAAGTCTCAAAAGTATTTTCTTTCTAATGGCATCATCTTCGATTTCCTCGATATACCCAAAAGTCCTTTTTGGGTGCTAGTAAGAACATTAATGCGACCATAACAAGGTATTGCTGCTTCATTATCTGACTCATTTTCAGACGATGAAGGTTCTTCCAAAGAGTTTTCAAAGATGGCATTGAGCATGTATTGTTCCTTCTCAAAAGAGAACTCTTCTTCCTCATTTTCAGAAAATAAAGGTTCTTTCGAAAAGTTTTCAAAGATGGCATTGAGCATGTATTGTTCCTTTTCAAAAGAGAACTCTTCTTCCTCTGAGGGGACTTCCTCAGCTTTAATGACTTACAGTAGAGATTATTTTTCATTTTTGTCAATCTTCATCTTGTTAATCTTTTTTATGACGAGGCATCAATTGCCGTAATGACCCTTCTTATTGCATTTAAAACAAGTGGTATTTTCTTTAGAATATTTTCGCTTGTTCTTGGTTTTGCCATGGTACTTCCTCTTTCGGTTAGTATACCCAATTGATTAGCCCAATTTGATTCTACTGAAGAGTCTTTTCGAATCGATCTTCTTCCTAGAAAGAGGGGTATTGTCAATCCATATTGCTTGCAGAAAGATCCCAGTTCTTTTCGATAATCTAAAGACTTTTGCTATCTTGGTAGCTTGCTTTTGCTATTGACAAACCTCAAGGCACACATTTTGAATTGTAGAATTGATATCTCCATAAAAGATACCTTCCCAATCTATTTTTGTTCCTCCACTGTTAGTAATCATGGTGGAGTAAAATCTTTCTCTAACATACTTAGGTAATCCTTCTACATATTTATGTTTCCAGACTACATCTTTGCATGTTGTAAGGTTATAAATACATGACATAAAAGTATCTTTATATTATTTAAAATCGGACATTTTGGGGCATTCCATTCCCATAAGAGCTTCCATTGATTGATCACTATGTAGGGTTTACTCCTTACAAAGTGTTTAACAGCTGCATAAGCTAAGTTGTTTACAAAATTTGGTTGGATTGTATCAACATTGCCATTAGGTCCTTGTTCTGTTTTTTCTATAAAAACTTCCTTTATGACTTCTTAAATTTTCGCTAAATCTTGTAGTTAATGCGCCAATAATTTCCTTTTGGACTCATTTTCCGAAGATAGCTTGTTACAGCAACAAACATTTCTTGGAAAATAATCAACATCTGCCCTTCGAAACAACCACCAATGTTCCAAGTTTCGATATTGCTACCATCGAACGAACGATAATTAGGGTGCAAGTCATCTCATTATAGATCTGGTGGTGATGGTTGTTTGTAATCATTCTTTAGGTCAGTATTGTAAATCTTGATATAAAGAAGCTTTGAGGACTCGTAACGAATCATATTGAGATTTCCCATCCCAAAATTGCTAACTTCTTTTTTGGAAGAGGTTCGTACGTAATCTTTTGAGATAGTTTTTTCTGAAAGTTTTTGGGTCACTTCTTCGAGGAGCTCATTAGTATTTGATCCCTTTAACTTTATCTCAAGAGAATTTGGTTGTACTATATGTTGATTAGGGTCAACTCTAGGTAATCCTTGTCTTTTTGGAGATGCTATAGTTTTTCCCTGCTTGTCTGGTTTCATTTCCTCAATAGATCTTGATATAGTAGTTAAGACCTTATTGGAATAATTAAGTTGCTGTTGGATATTTTTTATTACCTTGACACCAACAGTTTTGGTTTTCTCTTCATCAATTGTTTTGTAGGGTGAAGAGATGATTGCCCCACTTGGCATCCTCAAATGTGGAAAAGAAGCTTCTTCTTCTTGACGGTACTTCGAAAGGATTTCCTTTTCAGTCGTACTTTTCCAAGAGAAAGGCTTGCTGATAATTGAATACTAGCTTAATTATTTGGCATTTTGATTGACCCTAGCTATGAATTCGTCTTTTGAAAGAAATTTGGGTCTATTATTCCAATCTTTTCGATTGATATACTGATCAACGTATTTTTCATAGTATTGATCGTGTAAAGATTTATCTTCTAGAGATATTACATTTATCTGGTTGTAGATATTTCTAGCTTTTCTTTCCATATCAGTCTGAGTAGGAGACAAAGATCCTTCAAACTTCTCATATTGAACATCAAGAATGGGTTGCTCAAAATCCACTGACATTCTCATTGAATTAGATCTTGCAATCGTTCTTTCTCTTACAATCGAACGATATACCGACACGCTAAATCTTCCACTAAAAATTTCCCTAATTGGATTATGGTTTTCTTCTTGAAATTAAACCACAACATGTCCATTATCAAATTCTATAATTTGAGCAATAATGCTTTACCTAGTTTTAGGGGCAGTTGCATGCTCGATTGACCATATTGGATTTCGAGTCAATTTTCTCCAATCTAAAAGCTTTAGAATCATTAATGAAAATCTCTCAAGATTAACTTCCACAAGCATCGTATAACTTTTATGAGATACGCCAAAAGTTTTTTGGTGAAGCATTGGTGTATATCATCTTCTAATATAATACATACATGATGGAAAATGGATACGAACAATTTTTCAAACATAGTAAGGCTTGAATATCAAGGCCTAGAACATCATAGATATTCTTATCTTGAAGAGCAACCATGAATCCAGATTTGTCGGTGAAATAGACTAGACTGTTGTCTAAATTAGATTGAACAATCCCTAATAATGAATTAGAAAAGTTTAAATGCCTTTTGTCCCTTAAGGTTATGTACATTGGTACATCTAATCCTTTCTTAAAAGAGAGGTTTTACAGAAACTTGAATACATCCTATATGGAGATATCTATAATTATGTCTTCAACATAATTCGATGTTTTCATTCGCAATAAGACGATATTCTGAAAATTCTTCACTTATCGAGATATTCTCTTATGAGATCCTTACCACATTATTTTCTCTAAAATTTAGAAAATGATGAGCATAGATCTATTTTGGTTCAAGCCTAGGAATAGACCAATTTTGAAGCCTATTTTCAATGCGAGATAATTGATTCTCTACCTTGTTGTATTTGGATAAAGTTTCCTCTAAATTCTTAGAATTAATTCTAGAATTGTTTGATGAAGAGGAGGAAAAAGTTTCAATTACAAGAGGGTATAGAGAGCGTTTTTTTTTTCAGTTTAGAGAGCATGAGGAGACGAAGAAGAATCCAAGATTTTTTATAGTCGCCTTCTAACATAATTCCAAAAATACTTTGTCTATATTAATCTTTTCTTTTATATCTGACCTAAGACTATTTATATCAATTGACCTATATCACGAAATCATAATCAAAATTACTACCTCGGTAAGACCCTTAACGAGGAAAAATGAATTTACTAGGCACACTTCTTCTTTGCAAACATTTACAAGTTAACGATGATTTAACAACTAGTTACCTCCAAATAAAATGAAGTGCTTACAATGTTAACAATTCTCTATATTTAAGCAAATTTGGAGAATAAAGTTTACATTAATTTAAATTTTGAATTTCAATTGAATATATGTCTCAAATTATTGTCCTTTCGTTGCAATCATGTTTATTAGTTTTATGAAAAATATTATTTGTTTAGTTAGTCCATGATTAAATTTTTGTTATTTTCTTTCCCTTTTTTTTAATTAAAATACAATACAATTTGTTCCAGTAGTTTGATGGACGTCCTTAAGAAAAGCTAGGTTGGTTATTTAACACTATATGTATAACTTACCTCTCAAAATATGTTGTTGAATTTGTATATGCCAAGCTTGGTCTATATAATTTCTGACTTTTTTTTAATTGTAAGTTTTGATTAGTTTTGGTAGTCATTTTGGATTTCATGTTTTAGTGTGTGCCATAATTTTCTTTTAAGTTGTAATTTAACAAGAAAAATGATGGTAGTTATAAAAAATGTAAGGAGATGCATGTCTATTGCACCTTATCAATGTTATAGATGATAAAAATGTTACTCGTCCACAAATGTAAACCCTAGACCCAAGGATTTCTAAGTCTTCTAGGGAAATCAAGAGGTGAATCGGGGTCGAGTTTAGTTGGAGAAAAATGGTTTAAGATTTGCTTTTAAGAAAAATTGGAGAGAAATTTTCTAAGGTTTGGTGGTTATTAGGTGTTGTAATTAGTGTGTTATTATTTTAGCATCCTTGTTAAAGTGACAATGGGTAAAGTGTCACAGTAGCCAAGGTGATCTTAAGGAAGTTTAAATTTTGGCTAAGTAGGCTAGGCATTTTGGAATACTGCTAGGTGGCCAATGAGGGTTATGAGAAGCTAGGATAGGAGTTGTGCGACCAAAAGTTAGTTTTTGTTTGGTCGTGAAATGTCAAGAAAACATTTAAGCCATTGGGTCTTAGGAAGCTAAATTTTGTGTTAGGGCGAGCAAAACTGTCAAGACAATTAATAATGTTATAAATACCCATTATTATAACCTCTTCTATTTAGAAGAATGAGGTCAAAATGCATGAGAAGATGATCAAAGCATGTAACTTACGTTGTAAATATATAACTATTTAGAAATACATCTTACGTAAGTATAATACCTGTTTTACACAATTGTCATGCTTAACGCAAGATAAGTGGGCAAGAAGAAAGGAGTAAATCACAAAGGACATCTTGCACAAAAGCCACGCGATGGAAACTCGCTTAACGAATGACACCTCCAGGCGAGGAACCATGTCATCACGCTAGGAAGGCACTAGAAGATAAGATTGGTAGTTGGAATGATGTTACTTCATAGGACTAAAGTCAGCGCTAACAATCTCAGAAGAATAGAAGTTTTCCGCTTAGAGTTGCCTATAAAAGTACTTCATCATCACCAAGAGAAAAGATGTCTAAATAGACCACAAAGAGGGTCTGTATAGGCTAGCATAAGGTTCAAACGGACCAGGAAAGAGAGTCCAAATGAATCACAGGTGTTGAAAGTTCATTCTTCCTTTTCTATGATCCTGCTGTGAGCGAGAGCTCGAAACTTGGGTAGAAAAGAAGACCAACCCCCTTTGTCCCCTAACTTGTAATATTATTTCATTGCCTTATCTTCCATTTTTGTATTCTTCATAATTTGTATTGTGCATATTATACATTGGCCTACGACCTACATCTTTGTATATGTTACATGTTTATACTTTTGCAATCCAACATTTCTTTACTTTCCACCAGTCAATGTGTTATTCGTAGCTTAGGTAAATGATCAGTTATTGATAAGAAGAGTTACCTATAAGTCTTATCACGTTAGTCGAGTTATAAACATGTATCTAGGACCTAGCTAATGCTTGCAAGGAGAAGCTTCATCTTTGGTCGCAAGATCATTTTCAACATTTATATCCTAGAAGGAGAACAATTGTGTACAGTGGCCATCGAGAGGTTGTCGTCCTTAATCGTGAAATCCTATATAGTTCAAAAGTAGTACCTTCTAGATATAACTCGCTAATTCATATTTAGTCATATGGATATCCAAAAGCATTCATGTGTGGCATATAATGACTTCGAGAGAAGTATGCCTTAATCATAAGTATGGTTTAGTGAGTTACATCATATCAAGGTTATCCCATTACTTATACTATTGATAATACACAGACATTCCATCCTTCAATTCTCTGATACAAGTTAGTTTGCATTACCATATCATTTTCTTGTCCCCTCTTTACAAACTCTCACTGCTTAGTTTAGCATTTCTTACATTTGTTGTTCTTCAATTCTTTCATACCACCTAATTGATGAGTAATTCCATATAACTAATGTCTTGAAACAATTCCCTGTGTTCGACCCTGGATCACCCAGGTAAACCTACTATTTTGCTTGCACTTGGACAAGTAGTAGGAAAACTTGTACTTAACAAGGACTTATGTATTGCACGATGAATAGGTACATAGTGAGCATTTTACATGCTATGATCATGACCTATGACTTATCGCCTAGAATTAAGCACACAATACAGAAAGATATGGTGAGCACATTCCTCGCAATAAACCTACTTAGTGATGTATTACAATTGCATTACACAAACGCAAAGCTACTAAGACTAAGTCTCGACCCACAACCAAGCAAGTTTTTGGCACCGTTGTCAGGAAATTGATTTTTAATACGTTAGAGTAAAATTTTACTTTCATTTTGGACAAAACATTTGATCATGGTGAATCATGCGATTAGCTAACAATCGTGCGAAGAAGTTCAAGGTACTAGAGTAATCTGTGATCATTTGAACCAACCCCAGGATTAATGTATCTTTCTGTAGATGATCAAGAGAAATCTCAGTGGATGCAGTTGGTCGCAAATGAAAATAAGAACCTCTATGAAATCGTCAAGGAAAGTGTCTTTGCGTCAAGCTAATGAACCTCATGTTTCACCTAGCTCCGCGATAAGGATGAAGAAAGATCATTTGAACAATGTGGATGAATGATTGGGAGCAGAAACTAATTGTAATGATCAACCATGATGGAGAGAGTGATTATACGAATGATCTGTGGAATTTAGGAATGATGCAATCAAGAAAACTATGCGAAGCAAAAGCGATGATACCACAGTTCTTCCTTGCCAAAGAACCTGACTGCTTGGATACATTTGCAATGTACAATTCTTCCATTTCTTTTTACTAAGAATTGTATCCTCATATTTGTGTAAATATTTACTTATATTCATAAACCTCTATAAGATTTCTTATACTTGTACATCAGTTTTGTATTCAATTTTTGTTTATCCATAGTCTTTCAAAAGGGAATAACATTTTAAGTTGCAAAATTATGGATTCATAAGATAAGATGCATGCGATAAAGTCAGTCTATGAGAAGGATTGGGTAAAAAAGCATTAGTTATCCTGACCCTCTTGTACGAGTTAGCTGGGTTAAGTTTCATTGGGAAGCATTGGGATTTTTAGGAAGTATGAATCACTGGTCAAATCTTACAGTTCTTAAACTTCAAAGAAATAATGAATACATCGTACGTCGAGCCATGAGTAGTTTGTCAGGTTCATCAACCACATTAAATATGACAACACGACAACCTTTAGGTAACCAAACTTTAACCCCAATTAAGAATGTCTATTTAAATAGCCTGAGAAATTTCACATCCTAACCAAAAGATTAAACAAAACTTAGTCCTCCACTTCTTCTCTCCTATCATAACTCTTCAGGTTGTATTTCTCTCTTTCCTAATCCCACTAATTTTAAATATGCTTCTCTGTTTCCTTGGTTTCTTCATACAAATTAGGTACAATAGTGGAACTAATCCGATGTGGTAAGTATGAATAAAGAAGGAAAGAGGAAAATACAATCTAAAATAGTTAAGACATTAGAGATAAAGAACCCCATATCATACAAACTAGGATAGCATCGCACTGTTAACTTCCTAGTTGTATGCCTTCAAACCACCATACTTCTTTGAGTTGTATTTTTCTTCTTCCCTTCTTCCTATTGTCCACTTGGGACAATAGTAGAACATATCCACTCTAGTGGATTAACATGGAAGAAGAGGAAAGAAAAATACAATTTAATTCGGATTATGGTTCTTAGCGAAAATTGATGATGTTGAAGGATACGAAAATGACAAGTAAAGTAACGATTAAAATTTAGAACAATATTGGCCTTCATTTTCTCGATTTTCATTAGCAATCTCCAAAACGTATCGCAGAACGATAGTACAAGTGAGGACATTTCCACAAGAAACATCTCCACAAGGACCTCCTTTACCACCAAACCCTCAAAAGTAGTTGTTAAACCTTAGGATTTTCAATTATTTTGTATATATTCAACTTATGTAATTTTATTTCTTTGTATTTATGTTCTTTAAGATACATATCACAAATTTTGATCTAAGTCTTAGGCATTTAATCTTTCTTATTGCAAGTTTGACTCCTCGCTTTGTAACATTCTAATTCTTCTTTGTGATTCAATAACACTTCAATGAACTAAATTATGCGAAATAAGGTTTCATCTGTTATTCAGACGTTTAACTTGTTAAGGAACTTTACTTAGAAAATATTTCTCTAGTTTAGTAGGCGAGCAAGCTTTACCTCAAACCTCTCTTGTAAAACTTTTCCAAGACTAACCTTATCATTCACTTTTAGTAATGAGGATATTTCTAACCTCTAAATTTGGAGGTGTGCGAGATCCAAACTAAAACTTTGGAAACTTTTTGAAAACCCTCCTAAAGCGTGCAAAAATAAGGCATTTTCATGAAAGTTAAAGCTTCGCCAGAAATTTAAAAAGTTAAAAATTTTGAATTCAATTAAAATAACAACTCCTATGTTGCCTCCTCTCACAAAAGTAAAGAAACAAATCTTCAAAAGTAAAAATCAGAGAGTTGAATAATAAGAAGCGATAAGAGTTAAAGTTTAGGAGAGAAACGGACTAGTAGAGTACCTATGGCTTTCCACTTATCGCCAAACCAATGTAAATGTAATAAAAGCATTCTTTCACCAAATAAAATCAAAGGATCCAAAATTTTTTAACAATTTTAGCCATTTCTGAAACTGAAAATAAGATTTATTGTGGAGAATGAACAAGGATAATTTGAGTATTAAGCTTGCCACATTCTAAACTTAGAAATATTTTTGTAATAATAGCAAGAAGTACGTGATGAGAGTAATTCCTAAATAACGAATAAAACTTGCTCGCTTTTTAGAAGTGTAGAAACACAAAGGGGAAGGTGGGTCTTTGAAGAGGAATGGTGCTTTGAGAAAGGCATGATACGGAGTGATGCTTGATGACAAGCATTATTGGAAATTTGGGGGTGTGATCACGTGTACAAATACTCGTTATTATAACCTCTTCTATTAGAACAATGATGTCCAAATGCATGAGAAGATGATCAAAGCGTGTGACTTACGTTGTCAATACATAAGTATTTAGAAATACATCTTACATAAGTATAATGCCTATTTTACGTGATTGTCATGTTTAAACGTAGGATAAGTGGACAAGAAGAAATGAGTAAATCATAAGGACATCTCGCGCAAAGGTCACGCGATGGGAACTCGCCTAGTGAATAACACTTCCAGGCGAAGAACCACATCATCAAGCGAGGAAGGCTTACTAGAAGACAAGAATGGTAGTTGGAGTGATGTGACTTCATAAGACCATAGTCGACGCTGACAATATCACCATAATAGAAGTTTTCTACCTAAAGTTGCCTATAAAAGTACTTCATCTTCACCAAAAAAAAAAAGAGGTCTGAATAGATCACAAAGGGGGCCTGTATAGGCCAATGTATGGTCTGAACGGACCAGGAAAGAGAGTCTAGATGAACCACAGGTCTAAAGCTGTCGTTCTTCTTCTTATATGGTCATGCTATGAGTGAGACCTTGATGCTGTGAGTGAGACCTTGAAGCTTAGGTAGACAAGAAGACAAACCCCCTCTGTCCCCTAACTTGTAATATTGTTTCATTCTTTGTAATTTATATTGTGCATATTGTACATTGGCCTACGACTTACATTCTTTATATATGTTACATGTTTATGCCTTTTCAATTCAACATTCCTTTAATTTCTACCTGTCAACTTGTTATTGATAGTTGAGGTAGATGATAAGTTCTTGATAAGAAGAGTTGCTTATAAGTCTTATCGAATTAATTGAGCTATCCTCATTGCCTGGCTAGCGTAAGTTGCCAACTACCTGAAAGAAAAAGTAGCTAGCTAGGACCTACCTAACGCATGCAAGAAGGAGTTTCATATTTCCTTGAGATCATTTCCATCATTTGTAACCCATATAGAAACTAATTAAAGGTACCAAATCAAGAGCTTCCTTTACAACAGCTTCCAAGATTTCATCTTTGTCCCCTATCCATCTTTGAGCTAAGAGAACTACATTTATAGATAAAAATGAAAATACAAAATGGTTAAAAAATGGCACACACAAAACCAAGTACAGGAGCATCCAAAAGGAAGAAAAAATAAGCCTAGTACAAAGAAGCTTATTAACAATAAACATAGGCTTGCAGTTTTATGTTTCTTTTTTCCTTTTTGGATATTGAGTTATTGAAAAATTGTTTCCTGTCTATGGAAGATGTTTGGGTCATATCTTTATAAGCATTCTTTTTAAGTTTGACTATTACTACAAAATGTCACAGTTGTAGCTCTACCATTTCTTGAAAAATATCCTTTGTGACTGCTTGATGAATTTTCTTGTTATTTTTCCTATGAGCAATGATAGACCATATGAAACTGAAAATCCAAGAAAAATATCTTTCTTTGGGAGAATTTCTTATACTTGTTCCATTTTTTTATGTTGCATCTCACACATGAACTGATTTTACTTTCCTAAATATTGCTAGATTAATATACTTTCATTTCTTACTTCTAACTATTCTATTTTCTAAGTTCAAGGATGTTTTTGAAAAAGTGAAAAGTGCCTACCAAACTCTCTTCAGCTATGTTAGAATGCAACCTACATCCTGCTAACCCATTTTAGGATTTGTAATATGTCCTGATAAAAGCCGCTGAATCTATTATACCTGAGACCATCATGAATGCAACCTATACATCCTTTGTTTATAGGATATGTAAAAGAAAAGAAAATCTTAACAAGAACCTTCATGAAGCCTCTGTATCGCCGATATCTATAATAATGATACCATAATCAAAATGAACCTAAGGCCGTTGCTATTAGAAGGAAAATTAGGGGGAAACTAATAGTCAATAAAATATTTCATAAGAAATCAGCTCAAATTTACACACAAAAAAGCATGAAGATGGTAGGTACTTAACCAGAAATGTTTTATCCCTTTTTGGTATTCTATATAGGATTTGATCAGCAACCATTACAATACAAATTGATTTTACAACCTAAAAGAAAACTACATGAAAATTTAAGCTTAGTAATGAAAAAATGAAAAAGACAATCATTTAAAATCCAAAAAATCATCACTAACCTGTTCCATCGAGTTGAAGAAAAGTGTGAAAATATACAAAAGAAAAGAAAAGAAAAACATAAAAAGATGTTGAGGGAAATGAAAGAGTGGGAAGAATGAAGATTACCTTTGGTGTTTGGACTCACTACCATCGAATATTGATGAATTGCAATGAGAGAATTGTCGTTGACCTCATGAACTTGAGAAGCAAATTGCAAAGGGATGAACATAAGAGCTCTTTAAATATATACAAAGACTGTACCATTATACCAATCATTTAGTTCATAAGATAACGTATCCAACACTAGAACTAACAATCTCAAAACCTAAACCTAAAATAAAACATAACAAGCTTAGAGAGTATAAAGATTAAAAGGTCAAGAAGAGCGAAAAGGATCAAAACCAGGAAAAACAGAAATTATTTTTAATAAATAATTTATATTTTCATTAAAACAAAGTAAAGCCATACAGACAGCAATATCTTAATAGTCGTTAATATAATTTTTATGATGGGCACATCAACTTGCCTCCGATAACATTTTTATGGTATAAGGATCAATAGCCATATCAGACAAGATGACATTAGTTTATATTATTATGAGCCAATAGACAGTCAACTCAAAAGATAATTCACAAGGACATTAGTTTATATTATTATGGGCCAATAGACAGTCAACTCAAAAGATAATTCTCAATTCCTTGTCTAAAATATCCCACATTCATCTTTAAAATATTTTTAAGTATTACTTTCACAACCATTAAAAGATTTTAAGAAAAACAATAAATAACTCTATGGTTTAGTGTCAAAACAATAGTAAATATCTCAAACTCAAGATTATTCTGGGACCAAATATGCAATAACTTAAGATCAGAAGAATATTGCAAGCAAGTTATAAAGAGATCATCGCAGACCACAACCTTGAATTTATAAACTGTTACCCAAGGATTGCATTAAATAAGTTGATTTCTATTAAATATACGAAATTATAAGTTGTTACACACTAGCATATATGAATGAAGTAAGAAATATATAGTACCTTTTTCTATTATTTTTCCATGAGTTGATGGGTTCACTTTTTGTTGTAGATGTTCATAAACAAAAAAATCCAGCAAGTCATCGATTTCGTGAACAAGTTGAAGATCATTCACCCACTGAGTCACTAAGCCATCTTGTGAATAATTATTCTTTTTTTATACTAATTACATTAACAAAAAAATTTAGCCTTAACTAGCTCTTTTTGCAGTGTTGTTGTAGCACGACCTTGCCCCTCTTCTTCATTTGTGTTAATTAAGTTCTAACTACTTTTCCTTTTGAGTAGTTGGAAACTAACACTGGTAGGGCAATGCAATTAGATCAAATAATGTTATATAGCTTATAAACAATTATTCTTATCGAGAACTTATCATCTACCCAAGCTACAACAAATACACTAATAGATGAAAAGTATAGAGATGCTGCATTGAGACGTTATGTATGTTTAAAGAAATACAGAGAATGTAGGTTATAGGCCAATATACAATATGCACAACACACGTTATAAAGAATGTACACTTAAATGGGGAAAAGGACATAAAACAATGTTACAAGTTAGGAGACCGGAAGGAGTAGCCTTTTTCTTCTCTATCCTAACTACAAGCTCTCTAAACAGATCCATGCAGGCTACTAATGGTCTACTTAGACATCTCTTTCTCTTGGTGAGGATGAAGTGCTTGCATAGACTGCTTTTCGGTGGAAAACTTCTATTCCTTTAAGTGTGTCAACCTAACATCTTGCCTTGTGAAATCAAATCACTCAAACTGTCATCCTTGTCTTCTAGTGAGATTTCCTCGCATGATGACATGTTTCCTCACGTGGGTTGTTAACCACCAAGCGAGTTTTCATCACGTGGCCTCTACGCCAGATATTCTCTATGATTTGCTCATTTATTCTTTTTCCACTTATCCCGCATTTAGACGTGGTAATCGCGTAAAACAGGTATGACACTTATGTAAGCTGTATTTCTAAATATTTATGAATTGATAACATGAGTCATGTGTTCTGATCATCTTCTTATGTGTTTGACCTAATTATTCTAATAAAAAGGGCTATTATAAGAAATATTTCTGCGCGTTATCACACCCCTAAATTTAGAATAATGCTTGTCCTCAAGCACCATTCCTCCTTAAATACTTACCTTTCCCTTTCTGCATTTCGATACTTCTCAAAATGCGAGCAAGTTTTATTTGTTATTTAGTGTTGACTCTTGTCGTGAACTTCTTGCTATGAATATAGTTCCAAGTTCAAAATGATACAAGCTGAACAGTCAAAATACCCTTGTTCATTCCCCACAGTAAATCTTATTTTTAACTTCAGAAATGGCTAAAATTTTGAAAAAGTTCTAAATCCCTTGTGTTTGGCAAAAGAATCCTTTTTATTATATTTACATTACATTTGGCTTTGAGAGGAGAATCATAAGTACTCTATGAGTCAGTTTCTCCCCTCAACTGTAACTCTTGTCGCCTCTTATTACTCAATTCTATAAACTTTTACTTTTGAAGTTTTACTTTTTTATTTTTGCAAGAGGAGGCAACGTAGGAGTTGTTGTTATTGAAAGGATAAAAGCCCTATGACGGCAGAAGAATTAAAGAACCATTACTCAATTTAATTTCAGAATCTTAAAATACCGGTACATTGACAAAATTAGAATAAAAATTCTAAATAAATTTTAAGCATGCTTTTTATTTAAGAGATACAGATAACTTACTTTTGTTGATATCTTTGAATCTGCAAACCACCGAATTGGAACACCACCCGTCAGAGACCTTCCTATCCTCTGAGATGAGATTGGTTTGTAGAAACCAATTGGAATGAGAAAAGGTATAGAGATTTTTTGAGAAACTCTTTTCTTTTATTTTTGTAGAGAGAAAAAAGTCTTGACTTTTTTTTTATTAATAAAATTGTTAAACAAAACTATTTTCTTCTATATATTTATAACTATATTTCCTTCTTGGAATAGGAAAACGAGTGGAAAAAAATTATGAGATTCTTTTTATCAAATCTACTAATTAATTAATAATTAATTAAATCATATTTAATTAATATTTTATTTAAATCTTATTTAAATAAACATCTCTCCAATATCTTAT
>JBBPDI010065311.1:0-19390 GCA_037974545.1 Cucumis variabilis
TGCCGGAGCGTCGTTCTCTCCGTCTCTTTGTGTTTCTTGAGCTTGTACACCTCTCCCTCCTCCTTGGAAGATTTGAGGACTTTAAGCATATTAAGTGTATAAGTGAAGAATACCAAGTGTATCTGCATAAAACATATCACATGCATCAAGTGTATCAAATTTTTTTTAGTGTTCCAATGAAGCACAACAAGTTTAATTTATTAGCAGTGCATCAAGCATATCAAACTTATCAGTGAAGTCTTTAAGTGTATCAAGGCCTAAACGATATCAAGTGTATCAAGGAGAATCAAGTATGACAAAGAGTATTAGGTGTATCAATGTGTTTCAAGTGTATCAAGATCCAAAGGTTATCAAGAAGTATCAAATGTATATCAAGTGTATTAATGGATATTAGGTGTATCAGATGTGTATCAAGTGTATCATGTATATCAAATGTATATCGACAACAAGGATATTTGTGACATTTGACATCTTGTATGTGTGGGAGAGCTTTGTTTTTGTCATTTTTGCAAACAATAAATTTGTTTGTTATGAATTTAATTATTATAACTTATTTTGCCCTTTTTGCAAGTACCCTTAGTAAAATTATTGAAAATGACAAAACTGCTGAAAATATTTACAAAATATAATAAAATATCGAACTCTATCAATGATAGACACTAATAGACACGGATAAAAGTCTATCAATGTCTATTAAACGCACTAATAAACATTGATAGAATTCGAAAGTTTGCTATATTTTGTAAATATTTTGGTTCATTATGTTATATTTGAAAATGTTTTTTTTAATGTACTTTAGTTCTTAAATTTTTACTTGGACTTTTAAACCATCGATCGAATGTAGATAACAAAGAAAAAAAGTTAAAGGTAAAATAGATGCGTGTAATTGAACTTTGTATATTTATTTAAAGTGTTGTGGATACAATATCTAATATTTACTCATTTGATGCTTTTTCTCAAATACAAATTAAAACTTAGAAACTGTTCTTTGATTTTTAGGAAGTTATGGTTGCAAATCAATTTGAACGGCAATCTTCTAGAATTCAAAGAAGGTTTAATATTCCAAGTCTTCAATCTTTCAGAGATGGTAATCTTGGAGTTAATAAGAATTTTCACGTCTTGATAGCTTTTAGCAATTTGAATATTCAATTCTTCATAGCTTTTAGCAATTTGAATATTCAATTCTTCATAGCTCCATCCAATTCTTACTTCCACCATAGCTCCTTCGAATGAATGACAAAGGTATCTATTTATAGAGAATTTTCATGAATTTTAGGTGGGTTTGGGCTTGGGTCAATTTGCTTGTTGGGACTTAAGCTTAGGTGAATGTGGTAGTTGGGCTTGGACTTGGGCCTGTTATTTTTTTGTCCAAATTTTTTACGTGAGCTTTGAATTGAGTTGGATACGAGAAAACTTAATTAGTCGAATCCAATCAAATTATAATTATCATAACTTTTGCTATGATGACATAACACAATCTAATTGACCAAAATTTCTTGTTCAAGAATAACCTAAATAGACTTTTTTCTTTTTTTAATAAAAACTTGCTACGGTTGGGTCTGATTTGTAGGAACTACTTCTGAAAGAATAGTAATTATTAGATGAATGTTGTAAAATTAATCTATCTCGTGAGGACATATTATTATTAGGTGAATGTTGCACAAAACTATTTTACATGAGTGAGATCATTGTGCAAATCACTGAGGTAAATATATGTCTAAACTAAAAGTATAAAGTTTAATATCAAATACTAAGATATTTATTTTTAGTTTAGTTTAATCTTATTCAATTTGTGGCATATTTGAATCCTATTTAAATTTTATATATCTTATCTATTAATAATTAGAATCACTTTTCTGAATGACATTTAAGTAAAAAATAATAAAATAGATAAATCAAAGGTAAGATAATTGCATATATAGCACAAAAATTAGTAAAAGACTAAAAGACCTATGTGCAACGTGATTTTGGACGTTTTTGTTTGCACGGGGTATTTAGAGAACCGTGTTTTGTAGAGTTGTACTTGTGTTAATGTTGTGTTTGTGTTGATCATCTAATTCTATCTTGGTTGAATGCATACACTTGGAAGCAGAGCGGTTAATGTTGTTAAAGTTGGAGTTTTTGAAGAATATTTATATCTCCAAAGAACTTGAGTTTCAAGAAGTGATTTAGTCAGAAGCTATTGAGTCCTCTTGTTGTTATGAGTTCTTTCTAAGCTTCAGCGGTAAAATTTTTTGAAAACCTAACAAATATAGAGAACTCCTCTATTAAGGCATTTTGGATTTGAGCTTGATTGGTCCATGGATCAAACCACATATGCCTAATCATATGGATTTGGGTCTCATTTAGCATTTGGGCTAAATTAAACCTTTTTTTTTGGTGGCTCAATTAAGCTTTACTCTAAATAAATAATTTTTATTAGACAAAAATAATTGTCTTGATCCAACAGTCATGATGAAAACACGTAGTCTCATAAATATTTGTCAATTTATGTTTTCAATTTCAATTTAGGACACATGCCAACTTTTTAATTAGTCTAAAATTTAATTAAGTGTATTTCCACCATTAATTTAATAAATGACGTAGCAATTTGTAATTAATCCAAAATTTCTTATTTAACAAATGTCTCCTTTTTTAGATTTATGCACGTATATGAGTGGATGAATCTTGAAAAAGATAAAGTTGCAGTCAAAATAGGAGTTTTATTTTTATTTTTTTTTAATTTTTTTGCTTAATTTAACATGTCAAATAAATTAAACTATGAATTTATTACATGAGTTTGAATTAATTTGGAATAAAGTTTGGAATGTGGTCGTATGTTTTAGGCCTCATTCATAATTTGTCTTGAGTATGCGGACTTAAATCTTGACAATTTGCTTTTTGCAAAATTTTGAAAAATGGCCAATAATAAATTTGAGATAAATCTAAGTCCTCAATTTTGAAATAAAATTGAGATTATAGCTTTAATTTAAATTTGAGATAAAAATGAGTGGCACGTATGCAAGTTAATTTGACTTGAATTTTAAATTTAGAATGAAATCTGGAATAAATTTTGTGGTATGACTAAATTTTAATTTAAAATTAGAAATAAAATCTAAATTTTGAATGATTTAGAGATCTTAATTATCTCCAAACGTGAAATTAGAAATTGGAAAATTGCAATTGGTAGCCTTTTGAAAATATGATATAGCAAATATAACACATTGTTCTAAAATTTTGCAAATATGACAAAATTCTCACTTTTTAAAATGTTTTACATCTTAAGTTTGTTATTATTCTCAAACTACACTTTAATAACTTATTACTTCTCCCATTTTTAATGCCCTAATCATCCCTTATTTCTTCTTCCACTTTTTAAGGTCCTAATTATTCTTTTTTTATACGAGAATACGATTTTTTTTTTCTGTCTTAATTTTGATTTTAGAATATCAATGGTACATCAATTGAAAAATAAAATATAATGGTTATTGATCGGAGTAATTTAACTTCGTTTGTGATTTTTCTCTACTTTCTTCAATGTGTATTTTTAGTTGAATTTTATTTCAAATGATTTTCTTTTATTTTTTTACATTGGTTTTTTTTACTTTGTATATAAGTTTTGTATATCAGTGTTGTGATGTACTTATATTATATGTATTAGTTGGTTGATATACTTATTACATAATTTTTAGTTTTTTCAAATGTTATTAAGTATATGAATGATATAACTCAGTGTATCATTATCAAGTATACCAACAATATGTTATTAAAGTATATTAGCGTATAAGTAAAGTTAATAATTATCAAGTATATTAATCAAGTTTACAAGTGTATATCAATAGTGTATCAAGTGTATAAGTAGAACTTCAAGCATATCAAGTGTATTTAATGAAACAAGTGTATCGATGAAGAATACTAAGTGTATCCGCAGTACTTCAGGTGTATCAAACATATCACGTGCATCAAGCGTATCAAATTTATTATTAGTGCATCAAGTGTATCAAACTCATTATTGTAGCCTTTAAATGTATCAAGGTGTTTCAATAGTAATATCAAAGGGCATTGAGAGTATCAAAGAGTATCATGGTGCATCAAGTGTATCAAAGTCCAAAGGTTATCAAGAAGTGTTAAATGTATATCAAGTGTATCAAGAAGTATCGGGTGTATCAAGAACTATTAGGTGTGTATCAAGTGCATTAAATGTATCAAATATATATCAATAACGAGAGCATTTGTGACATTTTACATTTTGTATATGCTAGCTGGACTTTGTTTTTGCCATTTTTGCAAACAATAAATTTGTGTGCTATGAACTTAATTATTATAAGTTGTTTTGCCTTTTTTGCAAAATGCCCTTCCTTAGAAATTTATCTCCAAATAAAATCTTTTCAAATCTTTAAGAAGAAAAATAATAAAATGTTGATTTTTTTATTTAAAAAAAATTGATACGATTCCAAATTCTATTAGAAGTTGGACTTGTTAGTCTTCTAAATAGACTCACATCTTATTTATTTTTTTCATCAAATAGAAAAAAGTATCACCAAGGAAGATTTTAGAAGAAAATATTTCCTCTATCTTTTCTCGTTCCTTCTCTTTTTCTATTTTCTTCTTCCTCTTAATTTCCCTTTCTTCATTTTTAGTTAACCTTTTTTTTTAATAATTCAATTTTTTCTATTTTTTAAAAAAAATCATTTTATCCTTACTAACATATTCTCCATTATTTTATTAATAGGGATTAGATTTTTGTAGCTTGCACCTTGAGGGAATAATCTTCATCTTGATTTTCAAGAGGTGAACATTTTTTTCTTACTTTTTTTTTAAAAAAAAATTTCACTCAGACACTTGGCATTTGGCACTTAAAATTTTGTAATTTTGGCACTTGACACTTGACACTTAGGCACTTGGTACTCTGACAATCTGGCAATACGACATTTGGAACTTCAACAGTTTGATAGTTGGCAACTTGATATTTTGGCCCTTTAGCACTTTGACACCTTGACACTTGGAAACTTGGACACTTGGCACTCCAATAGTTTGACAGTTTGTCATTTTGGCGCTCTAGAACTTTAGCACTTGGTATTTGACACTTTTTCACTTTGACACTTTGGTACTTGGCACTTTGACACTCCAACAGTCTGACAGTCTGGCACTTGGCACTTTTGCACTTGGCACTTGGCACTTTGGTACTTTGACATTAGTGTACTTTTGGCTTCAACCTTAGTGTTTCATTTGGTTGATCTTAGTGTTTAATTTGATCTTAGTGTTCTATTGGCTTCGACCTTGGTACTCTACTGACTTTAATCTCAATGTTCTGTTGGCCATGATCTTTCTTCTTGATCTAAGCGCTCCTTCAGCTTCGACCTTTGTGCTCTACTGATTTTGGTCTTATTGTTCTGTTAACCTTAATCTTAGTATTTCGTTGACTTGAGCATGTTGTCATCTTTGTTCTCAGTCCTTGTGCTAACATGTAGGGATTGCGCAATCAAAAGGACCTATGCTTGGATGACTTTGTCTTTTAGTGTTTTCTACTCGTGATTAAGTGTGATGGAGCCCATCTCGTTTTTATCCCCTAAATTGGACTTGATTTCGCATATGAAGCAGAACCATGATTTGTTCTTGCATAAGAGAGGGATTTAGGTCAACCAACTTTATCTTGCATTTCAGACAAAGGCAAGCAGATCGAACTTGATCTCAGAGATGAGGAGAAACTTGATGGGTCAAACTTGACTCACATATAAGGTGGAATTAAGTGAACAAAACTAGACTTTGTATATGCGATACAGTTACACCAAAATTTGGGGATAGGCGGAGTTGCATTGACATTTGGGTGAGACAAGCCTACACCAAAATTTCTAAGATGCAGAGCCAAGAATTTTGGTTCTAATATTTAAAGATGAGGCAAACCTAGACTGACTGAACTTGATCCTTGGATATAAAGGGGAACACCATATTAAACGACACTAGAAATAAGGTAGAACAATAAATCCAGCTTTGAAGCTAAAGTAGAGTATCGATGAATCTTCTGCACTTGCGCTTGAAGATGAATTTTTTTTTTAAACTTAGTGGATAAAGGAAACAAGCCACAACATACGTGAAGATGGAGAAGCAATAATACAACCCTCAAACTTGGAGATTTGAAGAAGTTGAAATGCAACCGCCAAATTTAGAGATATTGGAGCGGTTGAGACACATCCTTTATTATGAGATTAAGTCATAATGTAGCTTATATATACACACACATATATATATATACACAAACATATATACACACACACACACACACACACACACACACACACACACACACACACACACACACACACACATATATAATATATATATATATTTTGTGTATGACTGAACTTAAAGTTAACTTTAACCTACCTACGTACCCATATAATGAATAGCAATGGGGTCATAACACAATTAAAGGGATCAAGTCATAACATAGTTCAACTAATTATATATTTGTTGCTTTTTTTTCCTTGGACCGAACTTAAAGTTTCCTTGAAGCTGCCAACATACCCTTAAAGAAAGGGATCAAGTCATATCATAGTTCAACTAAATATATATTTTTTTCTCTTTTTTTTTTCCTGAACTGAACTTAAGTTTTCTTTAAGCTGTCTACATACTCTTTATAATATAGGGATCAAGTCATAACATAGTTTAACTACGTGTATATGTGTGTGTGTGTTTATTTATTTATTTATTTTTACCATTTACCTTTCAAGCTCATGTGGGTTGGGAGCACAATGCAGTTTAGGCTATTTCGATGTAGGATCCATCCCATTTAGGTGTGAACTTATTTCTCGTATGTCTCGTAATGATGATAAGTCTTTTTACAACAAGTACTAGATTGTTAACCTGAAAGGAACGACGCTTAACATGTTTATCAAAAGCTTTGGACATTCATGCATGGTAACATTCCAATGCCTATTGAACTTCTAGTTGCTTTTCATCGAGTGCTTCTACCTCTTAAATGTGTAACTTGACATTATCTTCAATAGTCAATCCTTGTTGCACTGCCATTCTTAATTATGAGATTTCTCTTTGTAGAAAACATAAAACTTCCACACAATAAATAAGCAAATATGGTATAACCTCTGTAGGAGTGTGATGAGTGGTTCAATAAGCATAATGTTTCACCCATCTTTTCATGCCAATCTCTATTTGAATTGGAGACAATTTTATTCATTAGGTTGCACAATGTTTTATTGAATGCTTTTGCTAACTTGTGAGGTCTTGATTGCGTACCACCAACACAATAAAGGCCCCGCAGTAGGGATGATGTACAAAGAGATTTTTGACAGTAGAACGTGTTTCGCTAGGATTATGCGATGGAAGGTTACTATGTGAAGAGGTATGTAGTGGACAATTGGACAAGTTAGGAACACTCCAACTAGAAACGGTAATGTGACCCTGATGTTAGTAAGCTGACGATTGATTGGACCCTACCACCCAATCCAAATTCAAGACAAGGGTTAGGTAGAGATGCGTGGCGCTTTAAGATTGGACCACTTTCCACTGCAGACAAGGGTAATCATTCCAACATGGAAAAACTCATCAAGGAGATCTATTAATAGAGGAATTTCATATTAGTTTGAAGTTGCTTTTACCCTAAGCTCACTTAAGAGAGAATTAAAAAGATTTCTGAGATTTTCAGAGATCTAAAACAAGCCTGAACCCAATAAGAATTGCAGGAAAGTGCAAAGGAAATTCTTGGCTGAGTAAGCTAGGGAAAGGAGCTAACCGGCTGTATCTGTGAATGGTTCTTCTCACAAATGTTTTCAAATTAAAAAGAATTTCTAAAATGTATTTAAATCCTTGAATGTATTTATATTAAGACCATGAATTATATGATTTCCTTTATGCTTTCAAATTCTTAAAATTCATATGACTTACAAACAAATAGAATTTATTGTACACTGGATTGATGTGATGAAACAATGTGTCATAGAGAATGTATGAGAACTAATAAAGGTTGAAATGGAATAATCTTTCTATCTTGTATGATATAATGCTACACACTTGTTGTGTGTTGTGTTGTGAGATACCTTATCCTTGTTGTGTGATCTGGAATAGAATGTCTCATGCTTGCTGTGTGATCTGGTGTGGGATTCCTTTTGCTTGCTGCGTGATCTAGCATTGGAAGGCGCCTTATGTGTAATGTAATTGATGGAACTTGCTAAATGTGTCGAAATTACTCAATATAGCTGTAACTTGGAAAAAGAGTGTGTTAAACGCTTCGACTAAAGAAAGGTGTATAAAGACATAATTGAACATGCATAATGATTCTACAAGATGATTATGCGATATGCAAGAGGCATACGACAGAATAGTATTTACAATGAAAGAATTGAAAAGTCACGATTTTTCCATATGAATCGTGATGAGTGATAAAAGGAGTGATTCTCCTTTGAGATTTATGAATTGTTGATAATATGAAAATGTTGAGAAATGTGTAACACCTTGGAATAGGTGTTTTGAACTAAAAAATGTAATGATAGACTTATATTTTTATTACATCGTGTGTTTGGGCAAATGTTCTGTTGTGTTAAGACAAATTTGATTTATTAAAGATGTTTATAAAAGATTCCACGTAGTAGACGTTTTAGTCTAACATTTCAAACGTTTTTTTTACCTCCTAGGTAGTGAAGGACATCCAGTATTAAACTTGCACCTTGATCGCCTACCGGACCTCCTTGATCGTATCATTTTGGTAGTGCCAACTGTCTGTTTGGATAGCATATAACAACTAGGCAAGGAAAATCCAAGTGTTGTTTTGAGTCATTTTCAATGGTTGTACTGAATATTGTAACAGTACTAAAAGTACTTTGAATTAAAATCTCAATAAAGTCCAAATTCTGCATTAAATTTCTTTACGATTTCACTTACTGTTCGACGCATTACTTTGTGGGAATTATCACAGACGATCGCATCTCCATTCCATCACATAGAGTGAAATAGAGAGGGACGTGAAATAGCTCATTTGCATTTGCATTATACATAGATGACTTGTATTTTTTTGAAATTCTTACATAATTTGTGTATTAGGTTAGTGAAGAATTGTCTTCCATTATCTGTGACAATTTGGTGAAGAATATTGTATCGATAAATAATTTGCGTTCGAATGAAGTCTGCTACATTCACCTTATTTGCTTCTCTCACGGGAATCACCTCAACCCACCTTAAGGAATAGTCTATTTGTCACGTACCGCTTTAACTAGTCACTTCTTGCGACCAAGTGGAAGAGTCCCGCCTACACATCCAACACGTATCACACTGAGTGACAAACGTTGAACATCTAGTGAACGAAACAAATTCTTTAACTAGTCTCAACCCATAGCATCAACATAGAACTCAAGAGACTTTCTCAACACAACACAACGAAAAAATAACTTCTTAAGCTCTTATACTTTTGAGCGATAAGCATAACACAACACAATACAATAGAATTAAAAATATAACTTGTGAGGCCTTGAATAAAAAATGGGGCCCTACTGAGAAGAGTTATGATTATGCTGAAGTGTAGATAGGGGCATTTTGCAAAGAAGGATGCGATGGAAGGTAAGTCAATGTGAAGAGAAATGTTTAACCCTAAGTGCTAACACGTTAGGATAACAACGCGATAAGATTAGCTAGCGAAGAAGAAACATGTGTTTGATGCTAAGAACTAGGCATTTAGGGTAGTAATGCAAGAGCGATACCTATGACTAAGTATGCGTGTTGTGATGAAGTAATTGTTTTGCTAAAAGGATTAGATGACCCTCTGAAGAAATTAAATGTCTGTTGCTTGCTGAGAAGAGAGTCAAGCAAATTGAGCATTCCAAGAAGACAAGGTTTGCATTTCAAAGAAAATGTCTAATCATGAAGTGACGACTGAATTACGTGTTGAGCATGGGTTGGTTGCATAATGCAGTGAAATGGTGAAGTGATACTTGTAAAGCAAGGAAAAGACCCATAAAGGTGAAAGGTCACTATAAATAGGACAAAAATCCGAAAGAGGAGAAGGTATGTGATGCAAGCATTCTAATATTTTGTTAAAAGAAGGCTTTGAGTGTTGAGAAGGTCGGTTGAGTGAGCCACTAAGCAAGAAGAGAAAGTCAAAAGCAAAGAAGGAAAGGGTGGAGGCTAATCCTTTCAGTGAGTGTTTTTTCATGGTAACATGAGTATTTCTGCAAGTAATCTTATAAATCAATGGTTGATCCTTTGTAAATGAAATAAATGTTTGATGAATGATTGTAATCTTTATATCTTATGCTTTCTGTTAATTGTTCAAAACTTTTACTAACCTACTACGTTATTCTAGATGAAAAGATTTTGAGATGATACTTCCTTGTTATTGATCGTGATGATTGTATGATGTGGTATGGATTGATCTACCGTAAGATGCTAGTGGAAATTCCATGTTTAATGAAAGACGCTAATGAAGTGAATCCCAGGTCTGAGCGAGGAATGTGTCCTTGATGGGTAGATGCTAGTGGAAGTGAATTTCAAGTGTAGGTAAGAAATAAATTGAGAGGCACTAGTGAAAGTGAATCCCAAGTCTGTCATGAGATGCTGGTGAAAGTGAATTCCAAATCTAGGTGATGAGACGCTAGTGAAAGCGAATCCCAGGTCTGAGGAAAGCATGATTATGGTGAGACGATAGTGGAAATTCCAAGTATATCATGAGGCACTGGTGAAGAGAATGCCAGGTCTAGGTGTAGGAGAATCCTAGGTCCTGATGAAGAGTGGTCAATGTCCTTATGATTGAAACACGTGGAATTTATTTGATATTGTTGTGGTTGTAAATTGATGTTATGAAAATTTGTGTTTCTAAGAATTTATGATTATGAAATATATTGGATATTATTAAAATTGTTGTATTCCCCAACAAGATATTTCTTTTCTTTTAAATCCATCTCTCACTAAGTCTTTGACTTATATTTTAAGTTTCTCCCCGCAGGTCATTAGGCGTTGAAGCCAAGTAAAGAATGGTTGTCAGGTGTGAAGGCCAAGTAAAGAAGGGAAAGATGGGTGGTTATGTAAACTTGTGCGACATGTAAGCCGTGTCTTTCCATGCCTTTAATGAGTCAGTAGGTAAGAACTTTACTCTTTAACGCTAATGGTTGTAGCTCAGTTCGAAGAGAGGCCGTCTGCTGCGTTACAGGTTTACGAGGTCGAAGACAGTGAGTGGAAGAATTGAGTCAAGAATAGGAAGCCTTAAAGGTTATCCTTCAAGTGTGGATTGTTGGACAACTGAGGAGAAGGATGAAAATGAGGTTATAATACTCCCAAACACCTTAACGCGAGGAGTAACACCCTGGTGGATGAAGGCATGTGGATTAGCCTTAGGTTTTAAATTTGTGCCTTGCTAGAAAAGAATGTAACTGTTAAATATGAATTTTGTGTAAAGTGTTGAGTTAATAAAGAGAAGAATCATGTTTATTCCACTACATTACCATTTGTACTTATCGCTTAATAATTTAAATTGAGTAATGAAAACTAGGCGATGGAGTAAAGCCTAAAGGTTTAAGTATTTCCGTTGGATGAAATGTGAAAGTCTCTAAGGTTCAAAGTAGAAGCTTGGCGATAAGACAAGTTAGAAGAAAGTTATTCTGCCTACTAGCCGTTCATCGTGTCGTCTAGTGGTGAGGTATGCGATGGGTGTCTAAGCAGCACATCCCGATCTAGTTGTGGAAGGTGACATTAGAGGTGGGGCGTGACACAACTTCACTTTTATTACTCGACCCAATGCTTTGCAATTACATTTTTCTTTCTCGCGTAATACAAAGGTAAATCTTAGGCTCTGGACGCCTTGCCGGACTCTCTTCAAACTGGAATGCTGCTCTTCGCGCTCATGGTGTTTAGGAGTATAATTACTCCTTTCTATTCTTCCTCCTTGATCGCCTAGCAACCTATTTTAGGGTAAAGGCTTATCCCTCACACAAAACTGGGATGCAACTCTCTTTAAATATAATAACTTTGAAATATCTAAAAATGGATAACTTGATCAGCTTTCTCATGGAACGAGTCATCTTAACCTTCTTTACTTGGCTTCAAGTCTGAACACCTGAGGAAAGGGAAACTAAACATGTAAGTCAAACACTATGAGAAGCTTTTAGAAAACCTTTTTGGGGAATATAATACAAACACATAAATTCATTTTTCTTTCATAAATACAGTCTCACGCACCTCTTTTCATAAATCACACAAATCACACATTAGCTTCTTTTTTCTTTCCAGCCAGAACATGAATTGTTCTCCACACTACAACTATAGCAATTCACTCTCGTTATCATCCTACGAGTAGGCTACTATGATGTTCATGTTTCATAGATCGTAAATATAATTCATTGACTGTTTTTAATAACGTGTTATTATTATGATAAATGTTATTGATTATATTCTTAGTTTTGTCTTAATAATCTAAATCCAATAAACTAACATCCTAAGTTGTTTGATAAGTCTTGAACAGTATGTATAGACATACATGGATCAATGTTCTAGATAAGCTTAAAGGGTCTATAGTATAAGGATAAAGTTGGGTTCCTTATCTTGGTAATACTATAGATACAACTCATATTGTATTTGATACAAACGCAATGATCCAACACGTTCATGTATATGACATATGAGTGAGAGTATCCTATACAATGAGTTTACATAAGACCGAATCACAAAATAGTAACCATTAGATGTAATTCCATTAACTAGTTAGGTTTCTATTTCATTAGGATGACCTAGGTAACTTAGTCTTCAATCTGATTGTATTATGAACTCTTGTTCGAGAGGGATTGTTCTTTGATTTGTAGGGGTGAGAGTGGCCAGATTGCTGACTCAATATGCTTATCATTTTGGGCACAAGACCAAGCATGGAGAGTTGGGAACATAATTACACAAGATGGAATTCACTCCTTTCCTACTTTAAGGGTAAGTAGATGAGTGTTCCCTTAAATGTTGTTTCTAGGACTTGAACAAAGGGTGTTACCCTCTCTATGGTACGAGAGGGTTTTCTCTTTATTGGTTGGACCATAATACAAGTTGTTTTTTAAAGGAGCACTGGTACTTAAGGACTAGAGGTAATCCAAGGGTAAAATGATAATTTGAACTAGCTGGGGTTACGAACACTCGTGAAGGACTAACTTACTATTATTGGTCTATATTTGTGGACATAGAAATATATCTACAGCGAGAAGAGATCAGCTGTGAGTCTTTAGTTGAGTGTACACACAGTTAACAAATATTGATTAATGTGGTTAATGAGTTTAGCCAATTAATCTCATATCGTTCTAGCTTCTAATTTGTAGGTCCATTAAGTCTCATTCCTACCTCGTAAATTGTAATGAGATTGGAGAGATATCCATTAAATATAATTTAAATAAAATATTAATTAAATATAATTTAATCAATTAATTAATTAGTTGATTTAAAATTTCTATTAATTTAATATTTTTTAAATTAATAGAATTTCATGATTTTCTTCTACTCTCTCAAGGAAAGAGAGTGATAAATATGCAGAAGAAAAACGATATTTCTTAATTTAATTAACCCAATGCTTTTACTCTCGGCCAAAAAAAAGTTTCTCTCTAAACTTTTTCATATCCCAATTGATTTCCATAAACCAATCTTATCCTAGAGGATAGGAATGTCTCTGACGGGTGGTGTCTCAATTTGGAGTTTTAATAAATTCAGAGGCATCAAACTAAGTAAGTTTTTCTTTCTCTAATCTATAATTAGAAAGCATGCTTAGCCTTTAAGTTATAATAAGAAAATTAGTTTATGTATTATTTTGCTAATGTATTGGTATTTTGGGATTTCCAAATTTTTTTTCCAGTTCTATGTAGATTTAATTTGTACAAAATTGCAGCAGAGTTTGATTAAAAAATAAAAAAAAGGAAAATCGAAAACAAATATATTGTTTATGCGTGCATTAAAAGTATCATGTAGTGGTTTTTGGTACAATGGGTATTCATTCTTTATGGTTGAAGGAGGTCGTGGGTTTAAGCTTTTGTTCATGCATCTTGTTGTTTTTCCGTTGTTTTTATTTTGATTAATTAAATTAATATAATACGATTATATTAAGGGAAATTGCATCAAGTGACAAAAATATTTAGAAAAAATAGCTCATTACACTAATATTTTACATATTATAAATATGGTAAAATTAGTGATATCAGACGATAATCATAGGACTATCAGAGGGTCATCACTTTTAAATTTGCAACTTTTGCAAATTTAGAAAATGTTGTGACATGGGCTCTATTATCATAAATGTTTTTGCTATTTTTGCAAAAGCCCCTTATATTAATTTGATTATTTCTTTTAGGGGTGCCAAATTTGGTCTATTTTGTTATTTAATTGATTATTACACGTGATGTTTGATTAAATTAATTATATACATAATGTATGTCATATAGTTTAAAATCCTACCTTAGGATTATAATTATAATGCATAATTTTTAAATATAAGTGTTATAGTTTAGTTGCATGATTTTCTAAGCATATTCATGCATTTTTATATATTATAAATATTATAATATATGATATTAATGCATGATTTCTGAATTTCATGAGTTATTTAAAGTATGTTTGTCACACCCGATTCACAAGACAACCAAAACGTAGGAAGTAGTGCGGATAGGATGCGATTTAGCTTAAACTTTACGATTGGTCTTATCACTAAGCTTATTCTCAACTCTTTTTAAACTATCAATCAAAACTCAAAACACAACGATAGTCAACATTAAACGCCAAGTGCGGTAAATAACATAACCAAAGCGTACACTTGATTAATAACAGACGTTTGGTAAGAACATACAATTACAATACTTTATCAAAATATAATTAACATTTATCAAAACTCTTTAACGCCTGGTGGCTTTCTTAACTCGCTGAAAGTCCTTCAACCTTGTTCTCTACTTGGCCTAAACAACTGTTCCTAGAAGATGAGATTTTTAAAATGTAAGTCTAAAAGACTTGGTGAGATTTTATGACATCCTTATCGTAATGACCTTTGTTAAATCCTTTTTGCCAAATCATAAATTCCAACATAAATCAATTTATCAATAAACATTTCATTTCATAAAATATATTAAAACGTATGTAATCATTTTTACAATAAAGTTAGATAAACTTGTGAAATACATCGATATTTATTTAGCCTAAACTCCCATTAGTTAATCATTCTTTTTGCAAAGGATCCCAAATCGTTCTCTACACTTGGTCTCATTACCTCGCGTTTAGACTACTGTATCAACAACATCCGAGAACATACAAATTCATCCTTGTTGCTCGGATCACTAAGCTTTATACGCTCCTTTCAACACATAAGCCAACTTCTTATCACCATGTAGCCCCGTACACCTTATGATGGCCTTGATTCTTTATGTGCACATAAAAGTTAGAATCATCTCAAGGAAATAGCTAATGGTTTGAAAACCATTTTATAGTATTGAAATCATAATCATCGAATCAAGCTTTAACATTATAAATCATGCTTGAAATCATATAAACTTTTCATAGAAATCTCTTTCGAAACACTTCTTATTTGAATTCTTCTTTCAAATCAGTAAAGAGAAATAATAATATAGTTTTTAACATAAATTCATTTGAGACAAAACACTCACCACACTTTACCAAAGATCCTCCTCTTCCTTCTCTTTTCTCGGAGTCTTCTCGTGGAACAAACTGCAGCACTTAAGACTTTGTTTTTTTTCTTCCTGTAAAAGCAAAACAACAAAATTTTAGTTTTTTTTTTTTTAATAAAATCCTTTTTGCTTCCTTAATGACCAAGTCCTATATTTATAGAGCACTTAAACTAACTTAGTCATGCTTAAATTCTTCTCAATTCACCAGCTCCTGCTTAAAACTCTACACGTGTAAATTTAATATTTATCCTAGCCATGCTTAAATCCTTAATCTTACACGTTAACCACTATCAAATCAGATTTGACATTTTCTTGGCCATACCTTTCTTTTTGCCTAACTCCATTCTGCGAAATAACTTCAACCACTCAACATAACTTTCAAAGGTCTTAACGTAATAACTCTTTTCTTTCTCAAAACTTCCTAGCGAATTACATTCTTAATCCCAAAACTTATACTTAACCATTAATGTCAAAATCTTCATTTTGAGATCCTCTAAAACTTACCTCAAGACATTTAAATCTGATTCCCTGTGTATAATCTTAGGTATCCCTCAAAACTGAACCACTCCAACAATTGCGGGTACCACGACCCCTTTAACTTGTCCCTACAGTTTAACTTATGTTTAGTCGTTTTTGGTTCACAATTTCTTCATGAAAGTTGAAGAAAAATAGAATAATATTTCCAACCATACCAAATAAAGATCCTAAATCCACATGTACACCTTGAAATACAAAAAAAAAAAAAAAACAGAGATCTCCTGATTTCGAGTGAAAACCATCTGCTCTGTTTCCTTTGTCAAAATTCACCCAATGAATATCAGAATTTGCTCAATCTTTCTTCATAAAATTTGTTTGAAAATGAATTAGCTTTCAGTAAATTTAAACCTCACCTCTTAATTCTGTTTGTGTAGCTCAAAAGAAATAAAAGACCAAAAATGTGCTTAGTGAAGTATAGAGAAGTTAATCTTACAAACTCCTTGTCTTCTTCAACAAACACTTCTTGAACTTCTTCTTCTTCTTTTCTCAGCCTTCTTCCCTTTGAAGTCCCTCTGAAATTTGTTGCAGAAATGGTGAAGAAATGATTGAAGGAAGATTGACGGTGTGAGGTTCCTTTTATAGGCAAAGCACTAATTCCTTTTCCCTTTTTCTTTTCTTTTCTCTTTATTTTATTTACTAAAAACCATTAGATATAATATATATATATATATATACACTTAATTTCCATTTTTCTTTTATTCTTTTCACATAAAAAAAGTAAAATAAAATAAAATAGACCAAGAAAATATTGGGTTTACAGTTGTCATTTCTTCATCTTAAATTGTCTTCTATATTTAGTTATATCCAGACGATCCATCGATAAAGGAATAATGCCTCATGCCTAGTGGTTGCATTTACCATGATTTATGTGATGGGCAAAGGAAAGTCATCTTTAGAGTATGCATTATTCAGATCATGAAAGTTTAAGAAAATGTGAAGCTGTCAATTCTTCTTTGTGATAGAGAGTGTTCGCTATACACATTGGATACTTGACCTCTCAAATGAATATTGACTTAATCAACTAGTTGACTTTAACCTCCATTAGGGAATAAGCTCTAGTGGAAAGTATCATTGAGCTTGCTTGATTGGTCGATACCCTTGTTTGATTGTTAGATATGGATTGCTACTTTTTAAACAAGTTCTGGGATCTCCTTATATGACAAAGCAAAGATGTCCTTATACTCGATGAGCAAAATTTTGTATTCACTCTTCTCTACACTAGAAAGATGCAATAATGAAAGTTGGGTGTGATTTCTCTATTGAGATTCACCTCTTTTACCTTATCTACGATAGATTGGTTACCATTCTCGAGACTCTATGGAACATCTTCTGCACCTTCTTCAATAGTTTCAATATTCAACTCTTAAAAATAGTGATGTTATGACATGAAGTTTTACCTTCCTTTTTTGTTTTTTTTTCCTGATCTCTCATTTTCAAGATTTGTTAGTATAACGTCACACTTTTTTTCCTTCAACGAATCTTTGCTTGTATTGAGAGTGTTAAATAATTTTCTTTTCATTTGAGAAGGAACAGTATAACGAATTTCTCCCTCTCCCTTTATCGCTCAAGGAAACTCCTTACTAGATTAATTTTTGGCACCCTTATGTTTAATGCGGTGCCAAACTGACCCGCAGAATGTCAGTTCCTTCCACTTTATACTTGCATTGGAACTATTTTTGCCATTTGAGCCTTCATGCCTAAAACAATCGAAAATCGATGCACAAGACGCTTGTTTATTTTTCTTTCTAGTCACGCTCGCTTTTCAAAGGTTAATGCTCTGGTAGTCGCTGAAGCTTGACAAGTATGTTTTGCTCCTTTAGAGGGCATGATTAGCCTTCAAAAGTCCAAATATCCATCAAGCCTAGGCTCTGACTGGCAACTCGCTCTTTCAGTCTCTATCATACTCAGTCTTTCAAAGACTAGGGTGCATAAAACGGACAATCTAATTTGGTTGAACACTGAGGCTCTCTAATTATTACTTCCTTTTTCTTTTGTATCATCAACATCGCCAATAGTTAGACGATTGCTATTGACCAGTCTTTCCTTTCTCTTTTTAGTTATACGTATTGACTTCAACGACTTATAGTTGAGTCCTTTTCTAGACATGGGTATAGCGTGTCCTTTTTGTAAAAGTTTCTTTTGGGTTAAGGAAAGCTTGTGCTGCTCATAAATTGTCAAGTTGTTGAACTTGGTGTGAGTTGTGAAGTTATAACTTGCTTTTGCGATCAATTTGTAATCCTTGTGGTTGAATCTGTCTTTTGTCTGCCTATGGAGCAAGTTTGCTTTTGTCAAGTCAAACTCTATGTCTTGCTTTGTTAAAGCTTCATTATCTTAGTTAGTGATGTAACAAAGCTTTTCTTTAAGATTTCAATATCACCAACCTTTGAGCCCTTTGCGAACTCCATGGACAGTGACTTGCGCTTCTTGCTCCTTGATTGAGGGACATAACAAAGATTGGAGGTTTTAAAGCTTTTTTATCTTTTAAGATCGTACTCTTTGTGATGCTAATACATGTCTCACTCTTTTTAGAGTTAGAAGTACCGACTTCTTCTACTATAAGAAATTTGGGATCTCCCAATGTCAGTCTAAGCTGTCGAGAGAACATGCATCAAGAGATAGGATATCTTCTGACGCTCTAGTTCTGGCATCAGTAGATATCACATCTAATGATGCATAAAACAAGCGTCGAGAGATGCTAACTAACAACTGTCCTTGTGTTATCATTTGTTGACAATTATTAGTTAGCATCTCTTGACGCCTATTTGTGTAAACGTCAGGAGATATATATAAGGGAACTCTCGATGCTTTACTGGCAACGTCAGGATTTTTGGAGAACTCTCGATGCCTAACAAGTTGCATTAGAAGTTACCCTTTTAAAACCCTCCTTATACCCGTATTTCACAGATCTAAAAAAGAGAAGAAAAAATATTGAGAGAAGAAGCCAAAGGAGAACATCTCGCTCGAAAATGCACCACCACCATTTGTGCCATTGCGTCACCATCGTCCTTGTCACATCCACTCCTGTCCTACGATGCTGTTGCATTCCTTGTCTCTTATGATATGTAATTTATTTACCTAGATTACTAATTTTGCCCTAAAATCCCTTTCTTCCCTAAAATCCCTAATTCTGATACAAAAATCATGGTGATTATAGTTTGTTTCTAATCTTCTATGATGTTTTGAGCTTGGGAAGCTTTGCTGATTTGAAAAAGGTAAGGCAACAGTAGTGGACAAAGTGCCTA
>JBBPDI010065321.1:0-19373 GCA_037974545.1 Cucumis variabilis
TCTTCGGTTTGGAGAAACATATTGGTTTCCCAGTAATAGCAATACTCATCCAGAATGTTCTCCATCGGCGGGGAATGAGGCGGACGGTAGGAGAACACGGCGGCGATGGAGAGGAAATGGAGTGGCTAATTTGCTGGAAAGAGCTGAAGAATTTGGGTGGTTTTTTATAAGGGCGAAAAATTACTTTTTTTAATAATAATATTTTTCTTTACCCACGTGGGTGGCAGCTTGATGCTTTTTCAAAAGATCTGGACCGTTAAAAAATTTGAAGAGGGTTTAGACTAGATCTACTCACGGTTGACGGAGCGTGCAGGACAGTTGCTCAATCATCGCAAACATTGGTTTGATCCTTTGATTCATTGTTCCTTACTTTGCTTTGGTGTGGGTCAACGGGGACTGGGTTGCCCCTTCCTCACGGTCAGGTCTTCTCTCTTCCTAAATGCAAAACTATTAAATAATTAATAGGAGTTTTTTTAAAAAATATAATAACCGCAACAAAAATATTTATACCAACAATTTTATAAACCAAAAAATCTAAAAATACTTCCGTTAACACTTTATTAATTTCACACTCACGCACATAATATATTTTTGGTACAGTAACATTTAGATTTTCGTTTACACTTAGCTATTATTTAATATACAATCATTTAGATGTGATCGTTTATAGCCAAATCTAAATGAATTTTTTTCAAAATTTTTTAGTACATATTTGGTACTTGTCACATTGAGACAATTTTTTTAAAAAATTATTTGATACATGATTGTCGTTTAAATTTGATAAACGACTACTGTGTACCAAATATCCTAACAATTTTTTTAAAAAATCCTTATATTTAGTACACGATCTTAAACTAAATAACGATTTGAAAAATAATAGAAGAAAGTGACAATGAAAAGGAAAAGGAAAAGAAAAAATATATGGAAAAGAATGACAAACTAGAAGTATTTGAGAAAAAATAACTGACTTTATGAACTTTTTGATTTTGTTACGCAGACTATAAATTTTGATGTTTTGTTATATTTATAAAAAAAAAATCATGATTAATACCCTCGTAGCTATAAATAATTTCGTTTGTCTTTTTTTTCTTTTGTAGTTTGTTTGATTTCTTTTCTATGGTGTCTTTTAGTTTGTTAATATTCACAATAATTTCCTTTGTTTTTTTTCTTTTGTAGTTTGTTTGATTTCTTTTCAATGGTGTCTTTTAGTTTGTTAATAGTCACGTGTTACTAAACGAGTTAGATTGTTAAACCTAAATTTAATTCAATCGGGTACTATAGATACGTTCATAATGATTTGTTTTTTATTCTTATTTTGCCTATATGTTTGGGTTCAATTGAATTTTTTAACCTAAATATTATTGTTTAATTTGACTCAATTATTTTATTCAACTTATGGAAACTCATTGAAATTTATCAATTTATATTTTCAGTTTTAATTTTAATTTGGGTACATGTCAACCTTTAATTTATTTTAAATTTGATAGATTTGTAATAATATCATTAATTAAAAAAATATTGTGATAATTTGTGATTAATCTAAAATTTCTTGTTCAACAATCTTCGTAAAGGGACGATGTAAAAAAAATGTGGAAGTAAAAAAAATATATTATTATTGCGTAGGAGGATCATATTTGGTTTGAACTTAACAACAAAATGGAGAAAATTTACAAATAAAAATAAAGTTTTCAGAATTTAGAAGTTGCAAGCAATTTTTTTTTAACTCTTATTTAGTTCAAGATCATGTACAAAATATAAAAATGGTTTTAAAAAATTTGTTTGATATTGATATATTTAGATTTTGGTGTACTAAAAATAATCAAATCTAAACTACCCAGATCTAAACGATTGTGAAAAAATCTTTAAAAAAAATCGTTTAATTTGGCTACCAAATTTAAACGTCAAATCTAAATAATTTGGTGTAGCAAAGAATCTTATTAAAAATCGTTAAAATCTAAACGGTGTGATCTTGGTACAAGAACGATTGTGTATCAAATATATTATGCGCCCGAGTGCCAATTAGTTATTTGTTGACGATGGAGCTATTTTTGGTATTTTATATGATGGGCTTGTGAACTTTTTTTCGTTTTCTAAATTGTTGTAAATATTTTGTCGCTTTCTTATTTTTTAAAAAAAACTAAAAAAAAAATCAATTTTTTTTTAAAAAAAGAAAACTACTTACATTTTATAGAAAAAAATTACTAACAAATTTATTACAAACGTAAATTTTTTATCAAAATCTTCTATTTTTCACAATTTTCAAAACAAAAGCAACCCAATTCAAATTCTTGCATTTGAAAAATAAAAATGCATGAAAGGTAATCAATTTCTTTATGAATTTTGTTAGAAAATATTTTATTTTCATCAATCAGTCTGTGAGAAGAAAAAGTGGAGGGTCTCAAATAATTTTGTTCATTATTATTTTCTGGTTTGGTTTCTTTCCAAAACGGGTAAGATGTGATCAGCTACAATGTTTATTTAAAAAGATTTCTACCCACTTAATTAATTTAATTAAAACATTCAAATTACAAACATATATTACAATGTAATTGAAAACATACTCCAAAAATTGAAATTGCAATTGGAGAAACAACCTACCAATTTGTCTTCCTTGAATTCTAAGCCTTTAGCATATCAACCACTTCACATATTTTTCACTACTTGAGAAAGTTGAATGCAAACCAAGGTTTCTCTCACTGTTTACATTTTTATTATATACCCATTTCCCTTCAACCATTCTTCCATCTTTTTCAGACCATAATCATCCACCGTGAATCTATTCGAACGTTCCATCTTCCAAGTTACTCCATTGGCAAACTCTAACCTTCCACCTTCAAACAAATCCTTTATCTCCAAGCTACTTCATCTTCCAACACTGACCTTTCATCCTCAAATCAAACCATCATTTTAGGATAAAAATGTACGTAGACATCACACGATTTCATACTTATTTTTTCAACTAATTTCTTTTCACGATTTCATGTTTGAAAAAACAATTAACCTGAGTTTGTTCACCAAAAAACCGTGTGAAGATAGCAAGTTTAGAAAAGACCATCTTGGCTTCCACCACCACATAGTCTCAATCGTTTTTACGAATTTAGAATTCAAGAAATTAGGGTTCTTAAGCTATTTTCTAGTTCCACACGTTACATTTCTTAACAATGGTTTAATTGAGATTATTTTATATAACTTCGTTTTTTATTACATTCATTATTTTTCTAATAAACTTATTTTGTTTGAGATATTTATTAGGGAATAAAAAATTTATTCAGCTTCTTATACACCTACTAGATACTACAGCCTATAACAAAAAAGAATGAAAGGTTGAGTTATATATCATTTTATACCGTTTTTCTTAAACAAAATTCTACGATAAAATAAACGAAATTTGGGAGTTTGATTTTCTATAATTACTGAGGTGAGAAACCACATCTTTAAGAGTCCAAGATTTGATCCAAAGAAAAAACTATTTTAACTAATGTTTTTTTATATAAAAAAACCATCTCTTTATTAGAAGTCTATTCCTATAACGGATTTTGAGAAATTGTACTAATTTTTTATTTTTTTTTAGGTTAGAAAATTTTCTTCAATACAGTCTAATTGATGGAACACTCTCTACTTATTTCATGAGATCATTGCTTTAAATATTAGAGTAACATAGATAAAATAAGATATTAATTTTAAAATAAATTAAAGAATATTTTAAATTCAAGATTTGAAATTTGGGCACTATTTTCGGTTGTTGTGGATGCTAACACCTTATCAATAAACAAATGACTCCCGAACTCAAATTTAGTTTTCGCAGACCACTTTCTTTTATGATTTTATTTAAAAGTTGTTCACTTTATTTCAGTGTCCAACCACACGATGAAAAAAGATTTGTGACAATTTTTTTTTATTTTGTTTTAAAACTATCATATCCTGAAGATGTCGGCCACCCTGCGTCGTCTCAGGCAACCTTTCTTTTCTTTTCAATTGTGATTCTGATTAAAAGGTTTTTTCATTTTATAAGTCTTTCTTTTATTTTTCCAATAAATTTGGTGGTTACGGTGTATTGGTTAGATTTGTTTTGTTGGAATTTCGTTGGATTGAATTTAATTCGACTTCAAATTTATTAAATTTATGGTTTAACGTGGAGTAATAGATTTATTTTAGTTGAATTGAGTTTAATTTGGCTTTTATTAAATTTGTTTTCTATTGAATGAGATATATTAATTGAGTTTGTTGGATTTGATATTAATAGGTTAGGTCTCTTATATCTCTTAATTAATTGATTGAACTTAATTGGCTATCATTTACATTTCAAACGTGGTATTTCATGGAACTTCGTATTTCTTTCACCGAACGTTGTATTTATTCCATTGAACATCATATTTATTTTACCAAGCACCATATTTTATTTACTAAACGTCGTATTTATTTCAACGTCGTTATGTATTTTTTAAACGTCGTTTACTTTTTCTTTTCTCCTTTTTTGATTGCAAATTTTTCTTTTCTCCTTTCTTGATTCCCATGTGTATCTAAAGTTTAAGATTTCAACAAAAAAAAAAACATTTAAATAATTTTGTTTTTATCTAAAAAAAATGAGTAAAAATAAATGTTTAGTTTAGAATGTTAATTTTCTTTTGTTATTATTATTTATTTATTTATTTTCTAATTTCCATAAGTACAAAATGTATAAAAAAATCGTTTGTTTTTTTTTTTTTTTTTTTTTGCTATTTTATATGAATATAAAATTTAAGTTGGGAAAAAAAAAGGTTTCTTTTTATCGATTTTATAAGTTAAATTTCATAAATACATGAAATTTCTCTATTTAAAATCAATTAATAATTTATCTTTAAAAAATATCAACAATTTTATATTTTAAAATGAGATTGAATAGTGTTTTTTTAGAATTTATTAATTCTTTAGATACACAAATTTTTTTATTAAACATTTACAATGGAGATTAAAATATCAAAATTTAATACTTTAATATTCTTGAGTTGAATGAAATCAAACCTTCAAATTAAAAAGAAAAAAAAAAAAACTCCATTTGTTAATGGTTTTTCAGCCACCCATAATTATCAATTAGTCTTTTTCTTAGACGCATAAAAAAATCAAATCAAAATTTTGTTTCGTGAAATTTTGTAATTAGTTTTAAAGATAATTTTGTAATTATTTTTATGAATGTTATAGGTGCTAAGACTTCTCTACCCACAATAGACTTCCAACGTAAATTATATATTTTAAGGTTAAATAAGAAGGACGTGGGTCAGCAACACAAATAAAGGAGCTTTTGAAACTTTTTTTTTTCAAAGCTTCAGGTGAAAAAGGTGTTAATAAAAATATCAATTAACAAAATCAAATGATTTTTTCCATGATTATCCCCAAATCTTGATTTAAATATATATTTTCTCTTTCTGATTCTAAATTCCAGATCTTTCAAATAAAACAAATCGAATCTTCAAAAATATCAATTATAATTTATCTGTCCAATTATTTTAAATGACTCTTAAATCTAAAATTAAATGCATTAAAGCTCAATAGTTTAAAGCTCAATAGTTTAAGATAATTTATTTAAATTTAGGATAATTAATTTTAAATTATTTTTTAGGTTTTATATAATTTTAATTTACAGTACTTAAGGTAGCTCTGTTTTAGAAAACTTTAAAAAATAGCTAAAATATTTACAAACTATAACAAATTTTATCATGATAGTCATTGATATGTTATAGTTATGGAAGATTATCATTGATAGAATCCAAAATTTTGCTATAGCTTGTAGATATTTTAACTTATTTTGATATTTTAAAAAATGTCCCTTTTCATATTAACACTTTGAATTATGAATAGAAACAATTATTATAAAGTAATTATTACAGTGTAATTCACTAACTCTCCTGTAAAGCTAATTACGCTCCAACTAATATTAGAAAATCACTAATTAATGCAGTAAAGAATACACGAAGCATAATATATGAGGAATTCAGCATGCCCCGAATGAAATTTAGCAAAACTTTCTAACTTTGTCAAGCCTTGTCAGAATTCACATCAACCACATATTGCTTTTTCCATGAAGCTTATTAACATTAAGTGATAATATTATTTTTAGTATAAATTGAGAGTAGGAAAATTTGAATATGAGACTTCTTGGTTCGAAGTTCTCACATACACATAAATGTGTGTAGAGGTAATCTTTTGTTTGCATTAAGTGATGATATAGCAAGGGAAGAAATTAAGAATAAAAATGAGCTCATGAACACTCTATATGGTTATCTGTAATTTAATTTGATAAAATAGGAAGCTTATTTCATTCATAAAAACAAGTAATTATAAATTAAACACTATATTTCATGTTTAAAATGAAATTATAATAAATATAATGATAAAATCAAATTTAAAAACAAGAAGAATTGGTGAGAAACAAGATATAATATATCATTCTTTGGGTTTAAAACCAAATTGATAAAGATATTTAGAAATTGCTTAAAAAATTATAATAAAAATATTGATTATAAAAACAATCTTGAAATTGCATATTTAGTTAGTATTGACATAAATTTTTTAATAAAAAGTAACATAATATGAGTTTTTGAAATTCAAATTACACTTTAAAGATAGAAAATTCTTTATATATGAATTTGGAAACACAAACTAATGCCAAAATACCCGGGTGGAAAGAGAAAATTTATTCATACAGAATATTGTGTGATCGTAAATTTATTATAAATATTATGTTACTATGTTAAATAGATATTCATTTTTAGTATCTATTGTGAAGTAGTAACTTATAACTATCCCATTATTATCTATAATCCACCACTTATTTACATGTAGATAGAGATTTTTAATGGATTTATATGTGGAGCACGTACCGGTTAAATTCCAAATAAATTAAAGTTAACATAGAGATTTTTTTTTTTCAATTTTCTTAATCTATTTGTTTATATTATTTATTTTATTATAATACTATATATTTCCTGTGTATCATGTTTACAACAAATTTAATTGGTAGGACACACATTACTCCTTTTGGCCACACATAATTATTAATATATTTATTGTGTGGACTTGATATCCTAAAATTACATTATGTGTATTTATTAACTATTCAATTTTTGGGCAAACCATAAAGAAATGAGTCGTCTATATTCTTTTGAATCATCATCCGATTATATATTATATTTTTGTCTAAAGTTTGTAATATTTTTTCTATAATTTATAGATTTGATACTCTTTATGATTGATTATTTTTTTTTTTTGTCTTTGTCTTTGCGTGACATTTAAATATATAAATGAATTTTTTTAAAAAGATATAAAAAACAGAAAAATATTTACACCGTATAAAACAATTTTAAAAACGAAAAAAAATCACATATCCACAACGAAAAAAATACTAAAAATATTCTCGTCAACACACGCATAATATATTTGGTAATATCGTTTAGATTTATGACCGTTTAGATTTGTCTATCTAAACCTAAACGATTTTTTTCAAGATTGCTTTAGTACATGATCATTTAGATTTAACTATTCTTTTATACCGATGGTTTAAATTTTGATCATCCAAATCTAAACCAATCATTCAAATCTAAACCATTTTTTCAAGATTTTTAGTACATAATCGTATCGTTTAGATTTGACTCAATATCTAAATCCTGGTAAAAGAATTTTTTTAAATTTTTTTTGTACACAATAGTTTAAATTTGGTTTTTACACGTTCATTTATATTTGATTGATCATGTACCTAATCCAATAATTTATTATATATATATATATATATATTAATTAAAGGTTCAGAAGGAGAAATGATTCAATTTTTGAAAGCGTTGTCCATCGCCATTTTGTCGATGATGTCAAGACCATGTGAAGTTACGTGAAGTTATGATATTACCGTTTATTTTGTTGATATTTTTTTCTCCTCTTCTCCAGCTTGGCTTCTCGTGTGTTGTCTTATTCTCCGGCTTCTTCAGTCAATTGACCCTTTCCTCTGTGTTAATGATTATGCTAATAATAGCTACCATCTTAAACACAATATTTGATATTATAAATTTGGTATACATTATTATAATATCATATTGCTATTTTCAAATATAAATGAATTAAAGTATTTACAAAGTTGAATTATAAAAAATTCTTTAACATCGTGTAAAAATACTCTTAAATTTAAATACTCTTAAATAAAGATTTTAGGTATTTTACCGCTTAAAAAAAATAGACATACTAAAACAATAATAATTAGTCAAATAAAAATAATTATTTAACTATTAACACACACTAAATATACATACAACCTCGTTAAAACATTTAAGTCCTAATTTTTTTTGGTAATTCTATTATTATCTTTATTTTCATTAGAGACAATATACTTTATTAAAGTGGTAGGTTTTATTTATTTATTTACTTGTATGGAAAAATTGAGGAGTGAAAAAAGAATACGTGAGATGTAAGACAATATTAACTGCTTGTGTTATAGAACAAACATAGTACTTTTTTAACTCTTTTTTCTTTTCAAGTTAAGACTTAAAGAATATTCTAAACTTTTAAAAGTTTAAATAATATTTTTAAAAAATGTATCGTGTGTTAATAATTAAATATTTTTTTATTTGACTAGTTATTGTTTTAGTATATTTTATAAAAAAAATATTTTAAAAATTTTGTGTCATTTTAGGTTTTGATTTAAAATTTTGGATTTGTTTTAGTTGGTGAAAAAGTTGGTATAAATGTTAGATACCAAGTTTGGTCAATATGGCAATGCTGAAAAATGATGGTCAAAGGTTGACAGTAGTCGTAGTTAGAGGTTGACTGACAACGATTATTGGAAAACGATTATTGATGTTGGAATTTATGTCCTAAAACTCATAGATTATAAATATAATTCATTGATCGTTATTAAAAAAGTGTTATTATTGTAATTTCAATAAATGTTGTTGATTATATTATTAGTTTTGTCTTAATAACCCAAATCCAGTCAACTAATATCCTAAGTTGTTTGATGAATCTTGAACAATATGTAGAGACATATATGGATCAATGTTTGAGATCAGCTTAAAGAGTCTATAGTATAGGGATAAGGCTGGATACCTTATCTTGGTAACACAATGGATACGACTTACATTGTATTTGATACAAACACAATGATTCAACGGCTTCGTCTAGGTGACATGCGAGTGAGGGTATCCTATGCAATGAGTTTGCATTAAGATCGGACTGTTAAATAGTAACCACTAGGTGTAACTCCGTTAACTAGTTAAGTTTCTATTTCATTAGGATGATGTAGGTAACTTAGTCTTAATCTTGAGTGTATTATGAACTCATGTTTGCAAGCGATTGTCCTTTGATTTGTACGGATGAGAGTGGTCAGATTACCGACTCAATATGTTTTTCATTTTGGGACAAGACCGAGTGGAGAGATGAAAACAAAATCACACAAGATGAAATTCCTTCCTTCCCGACTTTAGGGTAAGTAGATGATTGTTCTCTTAAATGGTGTCTCTGGGACTTAAACAAAGTGTCCTACCCTCTCTGTGGTACAAGAGGGGTTTTTATTTATTGGTTGGACCATAAACAAGTTATTCATAAGAGGAGCATTGATATTTAAGGACTAAAAGTAACCCAAGAGTAAAACGATAATTTGACCCAACTAGTGTTACGAACACTCGTGAAGGACTAATTTACTAGTATTGATGTCTATGTCCGTGAACACAAAAATATATCTACAGTGAAAAGAGTTCAGTTGTGAGGTCTTTAGTGGAGTGTACACAGTTAATGAATATTGATTAATGTGGTTAATGAGTTAAGCTAACTAATCCATTTCGTTGGTAACTTCTGATCTAGAGGCCATTAGGTCCTCTTTCTAGCTTGTAAAAGGTAATGAGATTTATTTCTATTGGTTGTAATTTGAACAAATTTACTTTGAGTATTAGTATAATATATTTTAATTAAACTTTATTATATAAATTAAATTTTGGATATTATTCAAAATTAATTTATGAGAGATAAACTATTTTAATGGGTTCAAAATATTAATTAAATGTGAAGTGGATTCAAATTAAAATTATTGGTTATTAGAGAAATTTATATTTGAATATGATTCAAATTTGAATTAAGTTGAATATAAGATATTTAATTTAATTATTAACTGATTGAAGAATTAATTAATAATTTAATTTTATTTTATTTAATTAAATTAAATTTTATTTAAGTAATTTAAAACTATAAGATATGTGAGAGATATTCATTGAATATCATTTAAATCAAATATTAATTAAATATAATTTAATTATTTGTTGATTTGATTTGATATTTCTATTCATTTAATATCTTTTAAATATAGAATCCCATGATTATCGTCCAACTCCCATAAATTCTCTAAAAATAGTTTTTTTAAAAAAAGTCTTTGCCTACAAATTCTCTCATAAATTCTCTAAAAACTTTTTCTCATTCTAATTGGTTCTCACAAACCAATCTCATCCTAGAGGATAAAAAGGTCTCCGACGGGTGATGTCCCAATTTAGAGATTTATTTTGTAGATTAAGAGACATAAACAAGTAAGTTTTTCTTTATCTAATCTATAATTAAAAAGCATGCTTAGCCTTTAAATCTTAATAAGAAAACTAGTTTCTTAATTATTTTTGCCAATGTACCGGTATTTTGGCATTTTCAAATTAAATTGAGGAATAGTTCTGTAAAATCTTCCACTGTCATAGGCTTTTATCCCCTCTAGTCGAAAGCTGGTTGAGGACGATGATTGAAAGAAGATAGTTGAAAGATTTTAAATGTCAGGTACTAAAAGTAGTTATCGAAGGTTGGCCAACAGCAATGGCGAGAAAAATGATACACAGAAGTTGATCACTAACAGTTGATAAAAAATAATTACCATAAAAGTGTTCTTCGAAAGTTGATCGACAATGATTGTTAGAGGTCAGCCAACAAAGGTTTCAAATAAAAAAAAAAATCGATTGTCAGCGGTTGACAAAAAAATAGTAGCTAGAAAAAATGCATATAAACAGAATATTAAAAATAAATAAAAACTTATCTTATAAACTTTGATAAGATGTTGAAGAAGCAAAAAAAAAATGTTGGAAAAAAATGTTAGAAATTTTATAAAAATAATAAAATAAATTTTAATTTAGGTGAAAAAGAGAAAATAAAAAAATAAAATAAAATGAAGTTGAATAAGACGGAGAAGAGTAAAAATAAAAATAATAATAAAATGAATAAATTTGAATAGCTTTAATTGGGTGAAGAAAAATGTATAATTATTATTTTATTGGTGAAAAATATATTAAAATTATTTATAAAATATAACAAAATTCATTCGACTATTAAAATTTATTTTTATTTTATTTTTTTATATTTTATAAATATTTTTTTCTATAACAATCTCTCTCTCTCTCTTTTTTTTTTAATTCAATCCATGCATTAGTGGTCTGTGTTTGTATTATTGGCCTCCACATATTTGTTTGAATGAAATTTGGATATGCTTGTTTGCCCACCAATCCAATCATTTGTTTGAGATATTACTTTTAAAAAGGTTACAAAGCAACAATGATATTGGAATTTTAATATATTATCTAAATCACTTTTTAATTTACGTTTACGGCTAAATTCTCAAGTATACCCACCATCTTTTCAAAATCTCTATGTGACAAAAAAAAAAAAAAAGATTTTTTTAAAAAAAGTTGAGTTATTATTTTCTTAAAAGAAAGAAGGGTAAAGAGATGAATGTAGCCAATATTACATATAATCATGTTGTCTAATACTTAACCCATATGTCATTTCAGTGCTGCTACTACTGTTATGCTCATAATTAAACTTTATTTGAAAAACAAAATTAACAATTTCGAACTTCCAAACAGAAGGGTTTATAGAATCAATTATATTAATACAATCATTTTTATTTTATTGTTTAATTTTATTTTTTTTATAACAACCTTCTTTTTATTTTTAATTGATTAATTTTTCTTTCAATTATTGTTTAAGATTAAACTCATAAATAATTATTAAAATATAATGCTATAATGATTGATCGACAATTCTACTTTAAAACAGTTTGAAAAATAAATTAACTATACTACATTGGTTTATTATACTAAATTCTAGAAACTTTTAAAGAAGAAAATTGATGAATGAATAAAAAAATATAAATTAAGAGAATGTGGCAAACTCAAAGTTTTCTTCTTATATAAATACATATAGATATTCTTAAAGATATCAATTGATAGATAATTTATTTAGAAAAGCATAAAAAAACCAAAAAAAAAGAAAAAAGAAAAAATAGAAAGGAAATAAACAACACAGGATTGAAAACATGCAATGAAACTGAGATATTTTCTTTCTTATTTGGAAAACTATCTAAATTGTGTGCAAAGTGGATATGAAAAATGGGTTTTATAGCCATCCATATTTAAGAATTCCTAAAGGTTCATTCATTATATTTTGTATAAGAATTAATAATTAAATGTATTATTCATTTTTTTCATTTAGAAGATGGACCTATTGATTTCCTTGGCTATAAAATTGTTCGTTAGTTACGATTAGAATAATTAGCTAACAAGGTAAATATATTATTCATTATTTGCATTTTAGAAGTTGAAAACACTTTTGATTTTTCTTAAGCTATTAGAAGTTGGAAAAGGCTTTCGATTTTCTTGAGCTATTAGAGGTTGGAAAGACTTTTGTTTTCTTAAACTATTAGTTATTCATAAATTACAATTAGCCTAATTTATTTATAAAATCATCTCATTTCTTCTTCAATTAGCATAATTAAAATAAGAAAGAAAAAAGACATAATTGTCATCTACTTAATTACATAAGCTACTTCTAAAGAAAAAGTCAAAAATAGAAAAAAAAAATTTCCTCGTAAAAAAATTATGAATTTATCTAATGTTAATTTTTTTAGAATTGAAATATCACTACAAATTATATGTTTACTCGTGTTTTTTTTTTAATTTAAATCCTGTGTTTCTAATGATTATTTTTGTTATTTTTAATATAAATTTCTAACCAAATATTTATCATAGAATAAAATAAAATTTAAAAATTAGATAAAAGTGAAAAATAATTACAAACAAACTTAAACTAACAAAAGAAAATATAGAAGACATTTCTCAATCGAATGGATACATGCCAAGAATATATTATTTTCTCTCATTAGATGAGTGTGGTTTCCCATTTAATCCCTGATAGGATGTGAAAACTCGTCCTTTTCAATCTTCTCTCTCATCTTGTCCTTTCCCATTTTGTATCTAATAGGATGTGAAGACTAGTCCTTTTTAATCTTCTCTCTCATCTTGTCCTTTCTATTTTCTGTTCTTTTTTTTTTTTTTGAATGACAGCAAATCTTTAATAAGTTTTAAAACAATTTATTTTACTGATATTTTTTAAACTAAAAAAATCTTTCAATAAATCATCCAGTGCGGTGTCCATAGGACAGAGAGAAGAATATTTTATTATTTTGTATTATACTTTTAGTTTTATTTTTGCAATGTCATGTCGTTGTCGACAAACTTTAATTTCATGTTTGATTCATAATATGGATTCTCTTTTATTTTTAATTTTCTTGTTCATTCAGTTTAGCATATTCAACCGCAACTAATAAATTTATTTGTAAAAACTACTTTTCGATTATTTTATTTAAATAATATAAATTTTGAAAACAAATATTTTTATGTTTTAGTTGTATCTCAATTTCAAAAATAGTTTGGACGGATTAAGACCTGTTTGGTCAACAATTTGGAAACAATTTTATTTTTTTTATATTTGTAAGTGTTCGATCTCGCTTACTCGCACCTCACCTAAACTCACGGATCCTCTAAAATTTAGGTGTCAAGGCAACCTGTAGGTGTCAAGACACCTCACCTAAACTATCAAGGCAACAATCAAATTTCCCACACTAGTACATTATCAGTCATTAGCGTATCGATTCATCAAAATAATCAAACTTACGCATAACCATCAACCATCTCAGTTCCGTCAATTCAGTCAATAGTAAACCATTACTACGAGCTATTTAATATAACAGTCAAACATGCTCTAGTCAGTACTTATCAACTTTGATATAGGGATCAATAGTAGGATCCACAGAAAATTGCTAAACCATTCACAACACTCCGATAATAACCTGCTAAACCCAAAAAACTACGAACCTCACTAACTGTAGAGGGTCGACACCAACTGATAATAGCTTCAATCTTTGCAGGATCCACAAAAACTCCCTCACTAGATAGCACATGACCAAGGAAAGCCACATACTTCCTCAACATCTTCATGTTCAGTCTTTGTCTTGGAGTAAACCAAAATATCATCAATAAACACTATAACAAAAGTGTCTAAGAAATCCTTCAACACTATGTTCATCAAATCCACGAATACATCAGATGCATTTGTCAATCCAAAAGACATTACAACACTCTGTTCATCCGACGGACGTGGCGACACTTGTAAAACAGAGGCAGAACGAAGTGGGGAAGGAGGATGGCTCGAGTCTGAACGACAGCCGCTTCCACTGAGCAATGACGCCGACAAGGAGACAGAGGAGACCGACGACATCCATGTTCATCTGGCGCGGCACGCGGCAGCTTCGAAAATGCCAAGACAGATGCGATCGAGAAACGACTGCGATGGTGCTTTGACTCCACTTTGAAGAAATGGGCGACGGGCTCGGTCGGAGAGGAGGAGAGAGATGAGCTTGCGACGTCTGTGCATGAACGAAAAAGAGAAAATGGTTGGCGACTGTGGAGGCTAGGGCTAGTGGAAAAAGGAAGAAAAGAAAGAGAAGAAGGAGAGGGGGGGTTGTCGCGCGCGGGAGGAGGAAGAAGAAAGGAAATTAATTTCTTTTTCTTTTTTTTTTGAATAATAACAATATATTATCACTATTATTATTACCTTTTCAATACGTTTTTCCTCCTTCACTTCTTTTCTTTCCAATTAATTAAATTTCTCTTCCAAGCCAAAAGTAATAAAATAACACCCAATAAAATTTAAAATCCTAAAAATAAAGCAATTTGATTAAAATCAATTACCTTAGAATTCTGGGTGTTACATTATTCCTTCCTTAAGAAACTTTCGTCCTCAAAAGTTCTAATCCTGGAACAAGTCTGGGTAACGAGCTCTCATATCATCTTTCCGCATCCACGTCGCCTCTTCATTTCGGTGATTCCGCCATAATACTTTTACTAATGAAATCCCTTTATTATGAATCATCTTCACCTCTCCAGCCAGAATCTCAACTGGTTGCTCTACGTAGCTCAAATTCTCATCAATCTCTAGTGGTTCATAGTCCACCACATGAGATGGATCTGCCACATACTTCCTCAAAATTGAAACATGGAAAACATTATGAACTGCGGCGAGAGATGGTGGCAATGCCAAATGATATGCCACAACACCAATCCTCTCTAAAATCTCAAACAGTCCAACAAAATGAGGACTCAACTTCCCCTTCTTTTCAAAACGCATAACACCCTTCATAGGTGCTACCTTCAAGAACACTTTGTCTCCCACATCAAACTCAAGGTCTTTCCATCTTACATTAGCATAACTTTTCTGTCTACTCTGCGCTGTTTGCATACGTGCTCTAATCTTCTGAATAGCCTCATTAGTAGACTAAACAAATTCAGGACCCATCAACCTCTGTTCACCAACTTCGCTCCAACAAACAGGGGTTCTACAACATTTACCATACAATGCCTCAAACGGTGCCATATCAATAATAGCCTGAAAGCTGTTATTATAGGCAAACTCTATCAAATGCAAGTGAGAGTCCCAACTACCTGGAAACTCTAATGCATAAGCTCGTAGCATATCCTCTAAAACTTGGTTCAAACGTTCAGTTTGACCATCAGTCTGTGGGTGAAAAGCTGTACTGAAATCTAACCTCATACCTGTGACAGTCTGAAGTCCCTTCCAAAACTTAAAAGTAAAACGTGCATCTCTATCAGAAACAATCGATACAGGTACTTCGTGCAGTCTCACAATCTCAGTCAAGTACAACTGTGCCCACTTACTATCAGTATAAGTGGATTTTCCTGGCACAAAATGTGCTGACTTCGTAAGCCTGTCTACAACAACCCATATCACTGTATAACCCTTCAGGGTCCTGGGCAGTCCTGTAATAAAGTCCATAGACACATTTTCCCATTTCCACTCAGGTACACTCAAAGGTTACAACAACTCTGCTGGTTCTGTCTAGGTGCTTCAACCTGCTGGCACACCAAGTACCTACTAACAAACTTCGCTACCTCTCTCTTCATATTGTACCACCAATACACACGTTTCAGATCTTGATACATGTTTGTACTACCAGGATGCATTGAAAATGAGGAACTATGAGCTTCATTCAACAAATTAGTCTTAACTGTAACACTTGTTGGCACACACAAGCGCCCCTCAAACAACAATCCACCATCAGAGGATATGGAGAAACCCTCAGCTTGTCCTGTTTCAACAAGACAACACTTTTTAACCAAATAAGGATCTTCCTTTTGAGCATCAATAATCCTTTGTCTCAGAGTTGGTTGCACCGTCAACTATGCTAACAATGAAGTAACTGCCCCTACTGATACTACAATTCCAGCTCCCTCTAGGTCTCGATGTATTGGGACCTGTCTAGTAATTAGTGCTGCTGAATGTGATACTTTTCTACTAAGAGCATCAGCTACCACATTAGCTTTACCTTGATGATACAATATTTCACAGTCGTAATCCTTTACCAACTCAAGCCATTTAAACTGCCTCATATTTAACTCCTTCTGAGTGAAGAAGTATTTCAAGCTCTTATGGTCAGTAGAGATTTGTATCTTTTCACCATACAAGCAATGTTCCAAATCTTCAATGCAAAAACTACTGCTGCCAACTCTAAATCGTGAGTAAGATAGTTCTGCTCATGACTCTTCAACTGACGAGAGGCATAAGCAACTACCTTACCCTGCTGCATCAAAACACAACCCAATCCTTTCTTAGAAGCATCACTGTAAATTACAAAACTCCCAGATCCATCTGGTACTGTAAGGATTGGTGCAGTAACTAACCTCTGCTTAAGGTTCTGAAAACTATCCTCACAAGCTGGACTCCAAACAAAAGGAGTCCCCTTCCTGGTCATTTGAGTCAAGAGAGTAGCTATACGAGAAAAATCTACCACAAACCTCCAGTAATACCCTGCTAAACCCAGAAAACTACAAACCTCACTGACAGTAGAGGGTCGAGACCAACTAGTAATCTCCTCAATCTTTGCAGGATCCACAGAAACTCCCTCACTGGATACCAGATGACCAAGGAAAGTCACCTGCTTCAACCAAAACTCACACTTTGAGAACTTAGCATAAAGTTCATTGGCTCGAAGAGTCTCTAAAACTTTATGCAAATGTTCCTCATGTTCAACCTCTTTCTTAGAGTAAACCAGAATATCATCAATGAAGACTATTACAAAAGTGTCTAAGAAATCCTTAAACACCAAATTCATCAAATCCATAAACACAGCAGGTGCATTGGTCAAACAAAAAGACATTACAATGAACTCATAATGTCCATACCTCGAACGAAAAGCAGTCTTAGGAATGTCACTGTCTCTAATCCTCAGCTGATGATAACTTGAGCGCAAGTCAATCTTAGAGAATACAGTGGCCCGTTGTAACTGATCAAACAAGTCATCAATTCTGGGCAAATGATACCTGTTCTTGACTGTTACCTTATTTAGCTCTGTATAGTCAATGCAAAGATGCATCGACCCATCCTTCTTCTTTACAAAAAGTACTGGTGCTCCTCAAGGTGACACACTAGGTCGAATAAAACCTTTGTCAAGCAACTCCTGTAACTGTACCTTCAGTTCTTTCAATTCAGCAAGAGCCATTCTATATGGGACTCTAGAAATTAGAGCAGTACCTGGCTCTAACTGAATAGCAAAGTCTATCTCCCTATGAGGCGGGAGTTCTGGAAGTTCATCAAGAAATACGTCAAGATATTCTCTGACCACAGGTTTTGAAATCAAAGAAATCTCAGCTTCCATAGTATCCACCACGCTGACCAAGATACTCCAGGTACCCTGGTTGAGCAGTTTACTGGCTTTCAAAGATAAAATCACTTTAAGTAGTACCACAGTTCCTACCCCTTTGAATTTAAAACTAGGCTCGGTAGGAGGACTGAACACTACCTCCTTAGGAGAACAAACAATGCTAGCATGATTAACAGCTAACCAATCCATGCTTAAGATCACATCAAAATCATGCATATCCAATACTAACAAAGTTACATCCAACATATGACCAGCTATCTCAATTTTACATGCTTTGATCTTTTCCTTAGATAACATAATCTCCCCAGACGGAGTAGACACTGATAAAAGATAATCTAAGGGTTCCACCTCTAAGCATGCATGTGATACAAATAATGAGGAAATAAAAGAATGAGAAGATCCAGAGTCAAACAAAGTTAAGGAATAGTGCCCCAACACTGGTAGCATATCTGTCACAACTGTACCAGCTCTCTCAGCCTCTGATCTATTAGTAGCAAAAACTGTACCCCACTATGGGGCTATCACTACATGACTGCTCTGTCCCATCTCAGTAGATCTTAAGGGACAACGATCAGCCATGTGTCCTTCTTGTCTGCACTTGAAACAGACCCTGGTCCTAACTAAGCAGCGGCCCAGATGGCGCTTCCCACATATGTTACACAACGGCTTCTCTTTAGTAGAGTCCCCTACCCCACTAGGATTCTGTTGGATGTTACGAAATGTACCACCTGACCTCAAGTTCCTTTGAGGAACTTCCACAAACCTTTGCTCTGCTTTCCTTTTCTGACAAGATAACGTTCCCTTATCAGTACTTTTTGCATGAACCTCGTTTTTCCCAATACTCATATCCACTGCCAGACGCAGTGCTTCAGCCTTAGTGGAGGGCTTTAGTGCTCGCACAAAGCCTCTAATGTCATCCCTCAATCCTCTAACGAACCTCTTAGCTCTGGACTACTCATTACCAACAAGCTTAGGGGAAAAGCGGGATAACATGTCAAACTCCTGGTCATACTCCTCAACTGTCATGTGCACTTGCTTCAGTTCCAAAAATATTCCTGACTTTTAGCATCTATAAGGTTAGCTGATTAAAACTTGGTATAGAAGCAATCCCTGAACTGGTCCCAAGTAATCTGGTTCAAGTTCCCACCCAACATACGCATCGTGGATCTCCATCAGATAACACCTCTATCTCTGATAAGGAAAATAACACACTGAACCTTGTGCTCCTCTGGACACCTCATGTAGTTAAATATGGTTTCTACTGATGACAACCACAGCTCTGCCTTGGTAGGATCCTCCAATGACCCATCGAAAGTCTGAGGGTCATACTTACTAAAATCCCTCAATTGCTTAGCCTCGGTAGAAAGCTGATTTAGTA